>JAQGAK010003786.1:0-13968 GCA_034696945.1 Lipothrix lubbocki
CACACCATATTGCATCTACAACAGCTGCTTGGATCCGACGCTTACGGAATTTTTGCGGGGCTGGTTCGTGAAGTATGTATGAATTTAGATTAGACAAGGTTTTTGCTACAACCTGTCGATCCTTGAAGGGAGAGTTTTTGATAAACGTTTCTCGTCCAGAGAATCTAGCGGGAAGTTTTGTATCTAGATAACTTTTCTCTATTTCGCCTATTCAATTTTAATTTCTCGGTGTTTACCAATTGTAATAATATCAGTGCGTATTGTAAAGATGATTGCAAAAATAATTGCTGGAAGTGCTTCTCGAGATTTAGCAGAAATATTGAGAGTTTTATATCGTTTAGCACTAAACCAATTGTTAATAGGGGAAGTTTGATCTGGAAACATGCACAATTTGTATCCAGTTGATTTGTATTTTTCACGAGTGATACAGATTGGCACACCCATCATTCGCAGATATCTAATCAAATTTCTATACGCATTTTTTAAATATTGTTTAGTTGAAAAATTGATTTCTAATGTTTGACTTTGGCTTGAATCATTATATACTCCAATCGTTAAATTCTCCAAATTAAGATCTGTAAAATGGTACGGATTTTTCACATAGTCCCCGATTATGGCTTTTTGTTCAACAAAGCCAACACATACATAATTCGGTAATTCTCCATTCATGATGGTAGTAATAGGTAAAGAGTACACTGATTTGGGGTTCAAAAGTTTATATAATTTATGATGACGATTTATTGTGTTTTGTCACAAGATGTTCATGCATTATTGGGACCTCTGGGCTAACCACATGTTCACGAAGCGTAAGACGACAGTTTTTAATTTCAATTTTAAATGCTGAACTGTCTGTTGGAGTCCATAACACAAAATTGGCTGGGTTTCTTTATAACTTCACATTTATATTAAAATTGCCAGGTATATACTCTGTAACATTACACAATGACCAAAATTGGAGTTCTAAGTTCAAACGTTTTACTTTCCGTTACAAACTTTTTCCGTTTTTCCTATCGAGTGTTAGTTGTTCCAGCAGTTTAAGTCGCTGTTTTTTTTACAAATAATTGAGACTCAAAATATTATTTTCGATTAATAAATAAATTTTGCAAGTAAGCTATATAATCATGCTGCCGACGAGATTTATAAATAACTTTATTATTTAATATCAACTGCACATCTTTGAACAAACTATTAGCTAGGTTATTATCAGTTGAATAATTATCGTTGGACTCCGTGGCAGTTCCATCTGATTTTGTAACCCTTAGTCGATACGAAAGATAAGAATGTCGAAAATCAATATTATGAGATGAAGTCCAATCACAACTAAGTTCTATTGCCGTATCTGAGCTAGTATAACTATTAACAGGGCTATAATTTAGATAAAATTCTACATGCGTAAAATATTTGTCAGAAAAATATTCAGAAAAAAATTCAAAACTGATTCAAATTTTCCCAAAATTGGGCTGAAATCTTGAAAATGCCCAAAATGCTGTGGCATTTTCAGATTAAAAACGTTTTAAACGCGCGCTAACCGAAAATCATATTAAACACGTGTTACATCCCGGTGGGAATTATTATTTAAACCTCAAACCCCGGTTTTTCCACTACTGTACGTATTATACCTCCGTGTTAAACAATTGTTATAGTTGAACTTTATGTATATTTACTAGTGTAATCGTTACAGCTTGTTAAATAATTACAGCTCATTAAAACAATTTGAAAATTTTTAACCTGTTAAACTACGTAATATATACGAAATACAAACGTTAACAAACTTTTTAGTTGGGACTGTTTAGGCTATTAAGATTCAACTTAATAGCCACGATACCAATTTTTAAGAAATGCAGAGATTTTATAGATTGAACTGTCTGTCAGGATGACAACAGAGAATTTATCGGAGCGAGAGATTAGCCCGAGCGCTGGAGTGTACACAGATTTACAATCTAATTTTCGTATGTATTAGGGGTAAATAAAAAATTTTCATTTTGATAGTTTGGATTTTTATTTACTATACATATATGCAAGTTTTCTGTAATACATTGAAATATCATATACTTTTCCTTACTGAATTGCCGTGTCAACTTTATTTTGCACATTCTAAAAATTACTGCGGAATTGACTGAGAGATGTAATAATTAAAAGTTAATAATTATTCTTAATTTAATGTAATTTTTCTTGCACATTAAATACAGATACATCTAAGGTTGTCATTGCAGGTTATTAATATAAAGCAATTATTAAATAAATGTATGTATGTACGTATTTATGTATATAAGAAATAACAAATCAAGTTTAAAATTTCGTCGCACATCCTACTTTCCTTATATCATATGAATGATTTTCGTAATACATAAGTCGAAATTTTATGCACTGAACTCTCGCTATAAGGGAAAGCTATAAATCACCAAAATCAGTCTATTTTGTAGGAATTCTTATGGAGAGAGCTTGTGTGCATATAACTATGTATGATAAGTGGGCCCAAAGAATCTCTTACAGAGAGAGTTCTCTTATATGGAGATCTCTTATAGCGAGAGTCCGGTGTATATGAATTCTCTTGTGGAGAGAGCTAGTATGCATTGAACTATATATGACATGCGGGTCCAAAAAATCTCTTACAGAGAGAGTTCATTTATATGGAGATCTCTTATAGCGAGAGTCCAGTGTACCGCATTTCAGTTCAAAGGTGCACGGATCTCATGAAAACACGATTTTAACTAATTTGAAGCAGTACTTTTTTTTAAATATTTCCCAGCCCGAACTGGAAGTTTTCTGGATGTTTATTCCTGCAATTAAGAAACAAGATAATTTCCTGGTGATAGCGTATTGGTTGCTCAATTAACACGTGTACAGCTATCACAGCATGGAGTATAGATAAATATAGCTTTCATGACGCCCCCGGGTCGCGGGTTCAGAAGATATTCATACTTGGTTATTTATAACTCTCTATATAAACGCCGTTTTGGTATGTTCCACAATTTACTTTTCAATTACTAAACCTGTTTTATTTCCAACAATTACAAACACCTAATATAACTCGTTTCACTCAGTGATTCCTCGGCTGCAATCCAAGATTTTTAGTGCGTGTGAACAACAAAAATCATTCTAAGACTTTACTCTTTTTAAAAGAAGCAAATTTTTACAAACTTCACACAAAGAGATTTTCAATCTAAGAGATTTTCCAGTTGAAAAAAAAACCAACTTTAAACTACTTCAGTTACACTTTTACTACTCCAACTCATTTTTAGGCTCACTCCGTTGACGACGTGTACTGAGACTAAAAATCGTGTCGGTGGGACTTCGCTAAACATGAGCTCTCAACAAAAAAATTAGGGTAATAACTAACACAATTTAAAGTTTATCAATAAAATACAGGGGTTAAACAATAACTTCAGTTTCAAATTGAAGAGATTGTATTATTAGGACCATAAATAGCCGTATGTAATTAGAGACATGCGTTTTAGAATTCCCAAGCTTGTGCTCACACATAGTTTGGATCTTCTTCAGTATTATAGACAATATATGAACTAACTTCAATCAATTCTTCGTTTATCGATTTATATGCTCGATTTTACTGCACCGTAAAGCACGCTACACCGGACTCCCGCTATAAGAGATATCCTTATAAGAGAACTCTCTCTGTAAGAGATTCTTTTTCACATATGATATATGATTAGTTAAGGGATTATTAAAGGAAATCTCTTATAGAGAGAGCTGTTTGTGAATATAACTATGAATGACATGCGGACCCAGAGGATCTCTTACAAAGAGAGTTCTCTTATATAGATATAATAATAATAAGGATTTATTACGATCGGTTTAGCAGAAGCCCTTAAAATCGGTTAATTTTATCATTCATTTTACAGGTTTCAATGTTGTGTTAAAAGCATTGGTTATATAGATATCTCTTATGGCGAGAGTCCGGTGTACGCCAAGCCAAAGCACATGGAAAATTACAGCTCATAAAACTGGTGTTAACTTGACTTGACACAAGTGAAGAGCAGTGTTACTGTTGAGGGCGAGCCTATCCCGCCGGCCCGTGGTTTGCTGGCTGACGATTTGCTCGATATGTAATGTGCGGCACGAGTCACAACGTGTTTAAGCACGACCAAGGGAATTTTATGTGTACATATAATTCGATATTAATTACATTCAGTTATATTACTTCAACTGAGATGATTTGAAACGTCGTCATCCTCAAATTGTAATCTTGAATATCAATTACATAATTCAGCCTTGGTCTTTCAACGTTGTAACATTGAAACAAATACATTGGGATAATGCAACTACGGTTGATTTTATTGGCTTTCTTGATTTTTCAAGTCAACTGGATATTTTGTACGGGGGGAACTTTGGATTCGCTATGTGAGTAACTCATTTTCAAAATATGCAATAAATAGTAAAACATTAGACCGAGGAAATATTTTAAAGGTAAAAAATGTTTAAAAATATTTACAAGCTACTAAATGTTTTCGAAAACTAGAATAAAACTAGGAATAAGCATAGGAACAAAACAAGATAAATGTTTCGAAATTTCAAATTACAAAAATCAAAAAAAATTAAAAACGAGCAAACTTTTCAAATTATGTACTTTTAAAGGCAACTGGAGCAAAAATGATAAGGTACTTTGGATTTGCATGGAGTCAGATTATTTTCAATTATTTATACATTTTAAATACAGCCCGTGATTGTGGAAGGGTAGACGAAATTCCGGGTGATCTCCGGACAAAGGTACCATGGGTGGCGGGAATATTCGCGCGGACGTTGCCCTCCCGCCCGTTTGAATTTTTTATCACGGGGACGATCATCGATCAGTTCACTGTTCTTACGGTGTTTGGAGGTGCTTATGGGCAGTCGCCGTCGGAAGGTAGACGATATTCTATCCCGTTTGCGCATAATCAGAAAATTGGAGTTGCTCTAAAATCAACGGATTTAAATGATGTGGACGAATATACGCAACTTGTCGAGGTAAATTTGTATTTGAAAATCAAATTTCGTAATCGTTTTGATCTTAAATTAGTGTTACATTTTTAAATGCGTAAGCTTTGTTTTCGCACTTCACAACATTAAATTGGTCCTGCTTGGAGAATTGAGGGTACACATAAATTATGAATTAGCATTTTTATTAATTATTCTTTAAACGAATATAATTGGAATAATGTCTAAATGTAGGTCAGCTACATTCTCCCTTACCCAGGACAAGACCCGGAAAACAAGCAATATCATTTTTTTCTGTACAAATTAAAAACGCCACTAAATCTTGCAACGTCGTATGCCCGTGCGGCTTGTCTCGTTGATGGAAATTATTTCTCTCCAGGTCGTCAGTATGACCAAGGTTTGAATATTTTCCAAGGGGGATTCGCAGGTCCGGGTAATAACCTGTCGGCAATAAGGAAAGAATTAAAGGTCGCGGAAATCAAGCTTGAAAATTCAGAGTTTTGCTCAAAGAGCTTTTTCTCTGTCTACAATACTAGTGGTGCTCATGTTTATTGTGGGAAATTATCTTCCCAATCACCAACGTGTGTCTCTTACGGAACGGCTGCAGTTGTTCAGACGGACAACGACCGATGGTTTATTGTCGGCGTTAATTCCTTGCACACGATAGCCCCAGGTGAAACTTCTTGGTGCTCAGGAAATGCAGTTTTCTACTTTGGCAGGGTAGCGCCGGCCATTGATTGGATCATTGAGCATCTAAAGTAAGGAAAAAATTAATACATCAGAATCTCGCTATAAGAGATCTCTATATAAGAGAACTCTCACTATACGAGAACTCTCTCTGTAACAGATTCTGTGGGCTCGTATATCATGATTTACTTATATACATACGAGCTCTCTCTATAAGAGAATTCCTATATAAGAGACTGATTTTGGTGCTTCATTAGCGTTCTCTTATAGCGAAAGTTCAGCGTATACAACTGCAACGTAAAGTTTTTAACTCTAGCTTTACAATGCAACTGCGTCAACGACATGTGTGTAGTATCGTGTATAAAAATAATGTATACATATCGTATAATAATAGTTTTCACATGTTCAGGTGCGGTGGCCTGGAATATTCCTGCGGCGACAAGTGCATCAGCATGAACAAAATTTGCAATCGAATAGCTGACTGTGCTGACGGTCGTGATGAAGATACAATTTTTTGCAGAGCCCGTTCACGCTGTACAATTCCTATCAAACCGTTTGCGTGCGGAGTTAGCGGACCGTGTTTGAAGCCAATCCTTATATGTGACGGCAAGATAGATTGTCCAGATGGGGAAGATGAATCTGCAGAAAATTGCGGCCAAAAAGTGAAAGCAACAGCTTCGTTGAAGTGTCGTCCATTGCAAATTTCGGAGGTAAATAATTGTACAATTGACCTTAAAATATTTAAAATAGTCAAGCAATTGTGGGAGCTTGTTGGAGGAGCTTGCTTGGACGGTAAATTATTTTTAAACAATAATGATTTTAAACTTCCCAAGGGGGTCCAAATCAACTGCACTGATAAAAACAAAGATAGAATTTCATGTGAGCATGCTACAACAGGCGCGACGGCAAGGTTAAAGTGTAAAAAATATTACCAATCATCGTACAGACTTCCCAGCACTGTCATGACTTGCAAGGAAGACGGACACTGGAAACCTTTCCGCTCTTTTGGTTGTGAACCGCGTAAGTTTAAAAAATGTAATGAAATAAATAATTTAAAACATGATAAAATCAAATGATTGATTTAAATCACAACAATTATAAACTAATTATGTATCTTGTAATTTTCAAAATGAAAACGAATTTCTACTACTAGAATGTGGAATTCAGCCGAACAAGGAAGCCCAGCAAGCGCTGGTTGTCGGAGGTCAAACGGCAACCAAGCCATATCCTTGGTATGCAGCGATCTTTGCCCGCAGAATGAATTCCGACTATTCATTCAAATGCGGTGGGTCCCTTACTGAGAAAAATGTAGTAATAACGGCTGCTCATTGTGTCACTGACGGGTCGGGTGCTCAAATCCCGACGGCCTCTCTGAAAATTGTTCTGGGGGGAAATTCCAGTAATTTCAAAATTAATGAACAATTTTCGAATACGACGCAGATATTTACTGTAATTTTAAATTCAAATAATTATTATTGGATTATTACTGCCAAGAGATTTTACAATTTTGATTTCAAATCATGAATTTATAATAATTTACTACCCATGTATTGGCTCGGTGTTAAAAAAACCAGTTTTTGCTTGTACTTCTCAATGCTTTGAATGAGGTTTTTATTTCCTATATTTTTGGCATTAGGTGAAAAACATTTGGGTGCCCACAACTTACGATCGACGAACTCTCCAGTCCGATATTGGATTAATCCAGCTGGACGGACAAGCTATATATGGAGAATTTGTCCGTCCAGTCTGTTACTTACTAAAAGGATCAACTAGTGTTCCGCCACCCGGGACTGTTGGCAAAGTTCCAGGCTTTGGTTACACTGAGGAAGCGAAAATCTCAGATTATCTGAAATATGCAGAATTTCCAGTTATTCGAACTTCGGAATGTGCTCACTCTTTGAGAAAAATCCCTCCATTAGGGACTTACTGTGCCGGATATAAAAATGGGACTTCCGTTTGCCAAGGGGACAGTGGTGGCGGTATGGTTTTCCGGGAGAATTCTTCAAACATCGTAAGATACGTTTTAAGGGTAAGATTTGTTTATACATCATAAATTAAAATCTTTGAAACGAATTCAACTACAAATGTCGAAAACTGAAAATCGATTAAAACTGCAAGATTAACAAAACTGTACAACTAGGATTTGTTCAATTTGTAGACTTTGTCCAAGTAGAAGTTACGTGTTAAATGAGTGTTTCCGATGAATCGGCTTTAAGTTTTGAAACGATCGTTAAGAACTAAACACCTGTGATTCAAAGGGAACATTTTTATGTTGCTATCTACTAATTACCAATGAACTCAAAAATTATATTGATTTGCAGGGTGTGGTCAGCCATGGAGATGTAAAATCAGGAAAATCATGTCACCCATTTAATTACGCAGTTTTCACACACGTCGACGCTTACGCAGATTGGATTTTTCAGAAGTTAGAAAATAATATAAAGGCATCATTTTTAATAACCGCTGCCAACACTTAAATTTAAAGAAAATTTTGGACATATGTTAGTACAAATATAATCCAAACACTCCACCCTTCACATTTCCACAACATACATGACACAAATTGCCATACTGTTACTTATTTATTTTTCACATGTATATACAATTATACCGGACTCTCGCTATAAGAGATCTCCATATAAGAGAACTCTCTCAGTATGAGATCATTTGGGCCCACATATCACACATAGTTAAATCCATACTAGCTCTCTCTATAAGAGAATTCTTATATGAGGGACTGAATTTGTTGATTTATAGCATCCTCTTATAGCGAGAGTTCAGTGTATACGGTATTATGGCTAAACATCGAAATCTGAATACTTACGATTAGAAAGCCCAGATATGTACACTAGAAGTAACTAAAAGTTAATTACTTGAAGAAATAAGATGTAAGATAGTAGTACATATGTAGTAGGTACAATTTCATTGATTAATGAATATACCATGGCTTATCAATTTAAATTATTATGAATGAAAGTTAATAAATAACTTGTACCACAATGAAAGAACACTTCCAGAAAACCTTTCAAAATATTAAGGTAAGTACATGACATGCAGAGTTGGCAATTTTGAAATCCCCTGGGATATATGCCTGCCCTTGATAATATGCCTTTGGGCATGCCCAAAACGCCCAATAGGCCCTGAAACGCTTAATATACCCGGCATTTAGAAATATTGGGTTAACAATTTTCCCTGCATTTATCTCAAAACTAGCTTTAAACCCGTGCTCTGCACGGGAAAACATTGATTGGTTGTTATGCTGTATTATATGTATATGGCGCGAGTATTTGAAATCTTAGAGATTTACGGCGAACATGGGTGAGGAGTATATATGGCGCGAGTATTTGAAATCTTAAAGAGATGTATGGCGAATATAGGTGAGGATTCTCTGCCAGAATCGCAAGTTTGTTTATTACCTAGGGTGGTCTGACGGTGCATATGGCCAGAGCCATCATCTTTGCGCCTAATTCTATAAGATCCTGGCAAGAGCGCCATGAGCAAAATTTGGGTTCTATTTGAAACGTTTATAGATTTAAGCAAATGCAGGAAAGGATTGTTTTTAAAATCGGTTAGGAATGAGGTAAATTGGAAAAAATCAATATGATTTACAAAATTCATATTTGGTTAATCTAATAATGTAATTGTTTTCCTTACTACTCCTTGTAGAATTAGCTATATGTACATACATACGTATGATCACATTTTCGTCTTATTGTTAGATGCTATTATGAATGATCTGCATTTATTAATTCTGTGACGAAGCGATGATTCCATGGTAAATTAACCCTTTAAATGCATGATCATTTGAAACAATCACTGGAAATATAACAATAATAAAAATATAAGGTTAGGAAATAATTAGAGGAATAATGAAAATAATAGTAAAACTGTCTATATTACGTATAGGAATCTATGATCCTCTGTAATTTATTCATTTATGTAAACTGACCATAAAATCGCACATCCTTTCATTAGCCAGAAAACGCTCCCAAGTGTTGTGCACAAGTTTCCATAAAAATGGAATCTACTATAATAAACCCCAGGTCTACATATAGCTTTAGTAATGCGGACATTATTAAAAAAAACTTGTTTCATCGTGCATACTTTGCAACTTTTTCTCCTCCTGCTTCTTCGTATCACACCTGTGTAATAATAAATAATTACAAATGTAATATGGCCTGTAATATCTAGTTACTTGTTTTTCCTTCTCGAGGATAATTATGTACTGCGAAGACTGACAGACCTTGTATGATTTTTACATTTTCCTCTGCAAACAACAATTGTTGTGGCACGGTAGTCAATGCCAGAATGTGTAAGGTTCTATCTATCTAGTTATAATATGTGAGATATATTTATTTTACTCCGCTCAAATACTTTTTGCCTGAATCAAGCTATTCCTTTTCCTTCTGAAGAAGTTCGCAATACTAATAAAACAAATAAATGCAGATCATTTTTTGTAAGCTTATGTATTTAAATATGACGGTACTATATTTTCGTGTGTTAATACCGCGGCGTGTATAAGTCTTCATTATAATTCAATTAATTTTAATTCCAGTTTAGCCATTGTTGAGTCATGGCGTTTAAAACAGTCTTATTTCTATTTTTATTTTATTTAAGTACTATTAATTGTCAGGACCAGCTAGAATTCCAGTGGGCACAAGGTAAATATACATTAGCCATCATTTACTTATTATTTATTTACTTAATTTACTATTTATTTATCTTATTTATTTACTTAATTTACCATTTATTTATCTTATTTATTATTTATTTATTATATAAAATATTAATAATGTACGTATTATTTTCTTAACGATTTCTTATTTGTATTTTTACATAAATATTTCATTTCAGCGGAGGATTGCGGGTATATTCAAGAGATCCCAAATGACCAGCGAACAAAAGTTCCATGGGTGGCTGGGATATTCGCTCGCACTTCAAATTCCCGCCCTTTCGAATTTCTCATTACTGGAACTGTCATAGATCCTTACACTGTCATAACAGTTTTTGGAGGACTGTACGGTAAACCACAACCGGATGGGGGGAAATATTTTATTCCTCCAGCTTCCAAACACAAAATCGCGGTTGGTCTTAAATCCACCGACCTAAATGACACTGATGAATTTACACAATTTGTGGAGGTGAATTATACAACTATTTACTACACTGAATGATTAAAACTGAAATGGATTTTGGAATTTGTGTATTTCATCTTTAATTTATTTAATTATCATTTATTTATTTGTTTATAATTTATTTTGTATCATTTATTTTAATTATTATTTATTTATTTGTTTATAATTTATTTTGTATCAGTTATTTTAATTATTATTTATTTAATTTTAAAATGGATTACGTGAATGGGAGAGGAAAATTTGTAATCGCAAACAGCGATCAGATTCACAAACCTCAGTTAATCGTAGACAGTGCACTGTTTCGTCCTATTTATTTATTTGTTTATAATTTATTTTGTATCATGTATTTTATTTATTTCATAATAATATTTTTAAGGTCAGTTACATTCTTCCGTACCCCGGTAATGACCCCGAGGTCAAGCGCTACCATTTCTTCCTTTTCAAACTCAAGTCGCCATTAAATCTTTCCACGCCCTACGTCCGAGCACTGTGCCTCCCGATATTTGCAAAATATTTACCGGTTTCGCCCTACGGGGAAAATGTTACGATTTACCTCGGCGGCTTTTCCGATCAGCGCAGTAGTAAATCCTTAAGGAAGAGAAACTTAATCATCTCCATGTTACGATTGCAAGAAAAGGACTTTTGTGAAGATAAATTTCGGTCCTTTTACGATTCCAATGCTAATCACACTTTCTGTGCCAAGTTTTTTCAAAATGTGTCATTGAGCTCAACAGTTTGTGCTTCTTATGGGAGTGCCGGAGCTTTTAAAATCACTCGAGTGGAGGACAGTCGGTTTTTCCTGCTGGGAATTAATGCCCTTCATCCTCACCTTCCCGGGGACAAGAATTGGTGCTCAAAAAACACCATTTTCTTCATTGCCAGAGTTATTAATGCTTTTGACTGGATTCTCGACAATTTAAGGTAAGTTCCTCGGGTAATTTTGATCCCGTTTTAATCTTTTGTCTTGAAATAATTATTCTTGTCTCGATTTAATAGAAACTTTTATTTTATTTTATCCTTTCAAAAGGTGCAGCGAATCAGAATTCTCCTGCGACCGAACCAAATGCATTGATTTGAAGAGTGTTTGTGACCAAAAATCGGACTGCGAGGATGGCCGAGACGAGGATCCGATTTACTGTCGAGCAAGGAAACCTTGCTTGGAGCCTCGAAAATCCTTTGAGTGTGGAGTTTATGGACCGTGTTTACCCAATGAAAAGGTCTGCGACGGGAGACGGGACTGTCCGGACGGGGAGGATGAGGCTGATAAGATTTGTGGAAGAAGCGATGATCATCAACATTTAAATAACACTGTGGATAACAAATTCAGACATTCTCTCCTTGATTCAGAGATCCATAGGGAATTTCATGTTGAGCCAACTTCTGGTGTTCATTGCTTGCCGCTACAAAAATCCGAGGTTTGTTTATAATTCAATTATTTTTATGTATTTATTTGTAATTTTGCTGCTACTGTCTATTAATTATTTGCGTGTACTTTTTAAAATAAATTTTAGTGATTCTTTAAATTCCCCTTTCCAAATTTATGAATTTATGATTTTTAAATATTTTCAGTTATGAATTTATGATTTTTAAATATTTTCAGTTATGAATTTATGATTTTTAAAAATTTTCACTTATGAATTTATGATTTTTAAATATTTTCACTTATGAATTTATGATTTTTAAATACTTTCACTTATGAATTTATGATTGTTGTGAATTTATGATGATGTACTTCTCGACATGTTTTGATCGAAAAAGAATTTTAATTTGCCGCCAATGATTAATTTATTTTAGCAAAACTTTCATGTTTGTTTCATGTTAATCAGGGAGTAACTATTGAATGCTCTGACAGCAACGGTGAAAGAATTCCGTGCGACGGTGCTGTTCCCGGGAATAAAGCTCGGTTCCGTTGTCAGCGACATTATCAATCCACTTATCGTTTGGAAACTGCGCTCATGACTTGCAAAAAGGATGGGACGTGGAAACCTTACCGAGTTTTTGGATGCGAAGCGCGTAAGATTAATATCCATATTGTAATTATTTATTTATTATTATTTATGTGTTATTATTTATTTATTATTATTTATGTGTTATTATTTATTTATTATTATTTATGTGTTATTATTTATTTATTTTTATTAATGTATTATTTTATTATTTATTTATTATAACGTTTTCATGTTATCAGAATGTGGAATCCTCCAGCACAAAGACATCCAATCTTTGATCGTCCAGGGTGAAGCAACAACAAAAAGAGATTTATTTCCGTGGCACGCAGCAATATTTGCAAAGAGGAACGACAGTTATTTCTTAATATGTGGTGGTTCTTTAATTGAAAAGAACGCCGTTCTCACTGCTGGCCACTGCCTCATCGATTGGCAAGGGGCGTCTTACGATTCCAACACATTGAAAGTTGTCTTGGGCGGAAATAGTAGCAATTTTGAAATCAATCGAAAGGATCCAAATGTGCAAATTATTTCTGTAAGAACTTTCGTCATAATTGGCCAAGATCAATCTTTATCATTTGTTTAAAATTATTATTACCAATTTTATAGATCTAATTAATTGCTATGCAATAATAATATTTTATTCATCATCAGGCTTCAACAACGTGGGTCCCGGCCACCTACGACCGTCGGTCGCTCCAGTCGGACATCGGCTTAATTCATCTGGATAAGGACGCTAGGTACAACGACCGCATTCGACCCGTGTGTTATTTAGTGAAATCGCTAGCTAAGGAGCCTCCAGAAGGGACATTTGGGAAAGTCCCGGGATTTGGTTACTCACTGGAGCAAAAACTTTCCGAGTATCTCCGATTCGCTAGCTTCCCTATAGTTTCCACCCAAGAATGTCTTCGATCCTTAAGAACCACTCCGCCATTGAGTACTTTCTGTGCGGGCTACAAAAATGGAACGTCCGTTTGTCAGGGGGACAGTGGGGGTGGGATGGTATTTTTGGATTCTGGGGCTGAACACGATCGCTATGTTTTAAGGGTATATTTTTAACTACTTAAAAATTTATCATTTATCAATCCTCCTACTACAGTTGTAAAAGTAATTATTTAGACATTTTTATACATTATTTTAGTGCTATTTTGTTTATTTTTTATTTTTTGCAATTATTTTAGTGCTATTTTATTTATTTTTTATTTTTTGCAATTATTTTAGTGCTATTTTATTTATTTTTTTTAATTATTTTTTTTTTTTAATTATTA
>JAQGAK010003787.1:0-13967 GCA_034696945.1 Lipothrix lubbocki
GAGCATACGGAATATATTTCAAAAGATGAAACATTCAAAAATATCGGCTAACAGCCTAGAAAGCATCTTCACAAAAATCACTTTATTAAACTCTTCGACCGTAGTGAATGAGTAAGTAGTCCTCAATTTACATTGCAAACATACAAACTCACTTTTTTTAAAAATCATGAAGATGCAATATCATTTTCTTTGCGAAGATGCAAAATCAATTTTTTTAAAATATCGCGAAGATAAAAAATCAATTTTTTTTAAATATCGCGAATATTCACAATCAATTTTTTTAAATCGCAAAAATGCTAGCTCTTAAAGAGGAAAATGTAACCATAGCATCTACTTGGCGTCATGTATTTGCTTTGATTAGTTCATCAGCACACTATCGACTGCTTTCAATTTAACTTTAAAGAAACGATTCTTTGGGCCCGCATATCATGCAGTTATGATTAATGATACTATGATACTGATGGGTAATGATTACTATATATACCTAATTACTCAATAAGATAATACCTTCAAAGCAAGTTAATTTTATTAATATGAAGTCAGTAGTAGTCTCTTATATCGAGTGTAAAAATAGGGATTATAACATTCTCGAAGTTAATAATGTTACAAAGTTACTCTATTAACTTATGGTATCTTATTGTTAGCCTTACTGCACCCACAGAAACGAACACACACATATACAAAGCTTAAACTCCTGTCTCCAGTGTTGTGCTGCAGATACTAACAACTAGTATAATATACACACATACATACAACCTGTATATTATCTTATTCACACTCGTGTAAATAGGAAATATACACATATACACCAAAATGGTCAACGGTAGAGGAAAGACAGCTAAAAGAGGACAAACGAAGGTCACAGAGCCAAAACAAAACGAAATGGAGGTAGATGAAACAACAGATAACCAAACAAACACAGCTGATGCAGCAAGAGCGGGAAATAACAAAGAGCTTTCTCATGAAGAAATAGCCAGACTAAGAGAAATCATCAAACTTTTCCAAGATGAGAAAGAAATCGGCGGAACCTTGCGGCTTCCTAACAACAAACAGAATAATATGTGGGAATACGTGCAAGAGACACAAGCCAACGTGGACAAACTGGAAAGAGGCAACGTTACAATCCTGAAAAAAGTCGAAGACCTGCACAGTTTGTGTGAGAGATGTGTAAAGGCTATTAGCATGGCAGGTCCAAAGAAGGGCGAAAATACTCAGGGACCCGAGAAACAAAAAAAGGGGGATAGGAGAAGAAAACGATACGAATAACACAAATGACATCGCATTGATAGTAGTAGAAAATACTAAAAAATTGGAGCAGCTACAAGCGGACAGTAACAAACTACAATTAGATAGGAGGAGGAAAAACGTCTTTATAAGAGGAATCGAAGAAGCCACCGACGAACATAAACAATCCCTGTGGGACAGCACCATATCAAACATCAGGATAGCTGGAGCAAACATTGAGACCAGAAATGTTTAACATATACAAATAGTAGGGCGAAAAGATCCAAACAAAACCAGACCAGTGATAATCAGATTCTCAAGAACAACCGAGGCTATACAACTCATCCGACAAGCTAGAAAATTAGCGAAAAGACGACGACAACACGGGATCAATATACATGAAGACCTGACAAAACTGGAGTCACTAAACAGATACCTGATCAGACAAACAACAAGAGATGCTAAGCAGAAGGGTCTTGAGGTAACTAACATAGAGTATAACACAGTAAACATAGAAGGGAGAACACATACAGCCACAAACGGAAGGATTGTTATATCTGAAGGAACAAATCACGAGAGTAGTTCGAGAGAATAATCCCAAGATACAAACCACAACATAACAAACAACACTAATCTCCTACTACAGCCTCTACTATAATCTACACCCTCTACTCTTATCAAACAATTTCACACTTGTGAGAAATTATTTCAATCACAACAAACACTTTAGCTCCGCAACTTCTCTATTTTAAAAAAAAACTATGACCCAGAAGAAACATACGTACAATTCTCAGCATTAGATAGTAAACTACTAGAAGAATAATACATTCAGTGCACTAGATTCAGTTACGAGTATGCAAAAGCGTGCCCTGAGATGCCGTATTCTTTCTGAAGACTCCTCGGAGTCAACGGATTGCGGATACTTCTACGATGAAGTCTCGGTCAAGAATCAAGAGTGCATTTTAAATCAACCAACCTAAACAAATTGCAACAATGAAACTGTGTTTTTCCTATTCACACTTGTGTGAAAACACATATACACAAGATTAACCATAAAAACTATTATTGTGAATATTTTAATGTAACATATTTTTAACATACAACACTGAAACATGTATTATGAATGATGATATTAACCGATTGTAAGGGCTTCTGCTAAATCGATCGTAATAAACCTTATATATATATTTCGTATACCCACTCATCCCTTGTTCTGATAAACCATCGTTCTGTGTAGATAACCCATGCTCACGTATAGATAACGTGTATAGTGTTTTCATTGATTTTGCTTCACGCTCAAAACAAAAGCACCATAAAAATTGTATTGCATAATTGTATGGTTTTATTGATTCGAGCATAGCTTCTTCAATAATAAGAGAGATTACCCTCACCTTACAGTTTCCGCTGTATAATATTCTAAATTATTAGGACGATCATCGCTTCGCCACTGTGGTTACTGCTCCCTACAATAAGTTTAAAAATCGTCGCTTTGCAATGATTTATGGCACTTCTAATCGGGTGCGGTAGCAAAGAGGCAGCGCTAGCGCCGTTACCCGGGACTATCAATATTTAAATATAAATAATTTATATTTCCCATTTGTAATTACCATCAAAAACGGGTAACTCCGAAACCTAATGAATGATGTGGCTTAACTTCGAATTCATCCAATTCCTATGTCTTGGGACATCTACACCAAGTTTAAGCAATATCAGGGGTAAATTTTTGAAATACCCAGGCACTATGCCTGGAGACTACGTGTACCAAGTCTCAGCAAAATTTGACGGCCCGTTTTAGTTATTTTGTCTACATACTTTACAGAGTTAAAAACTTGTAGAGGCCGCTAGCGGTGCCCCTAATAACGTAATCATTCATTTAACCATTGCTATTATTAATAAAGTATACTTTATCGTAAATGACTTATTTATATATATAAGGATTTATTACGATCGATTTAGCAGAAGCCCTTACAATCGGTTAATATACATCAATTATGCATAATACATGTTAATGTTTTATGTTAAAAAAATATTGTTTATGATATGTTGCAATAAAATATTCACAATTATATTTTTTTTGTATAGTTAATCTTGTGTATATGTGTTTTCCTATCACACACGTAAGAATAGGAAAGACACAGTTTCATTGTTGGAATTTGTTTAGGATGGTTGAGTTAAAATGTTCATTGTAATAGTAATATTGTCATGTATCGTTTTGTATGATAAAAAAAGGTTGAACTTGTTTTTGAGGACTGTATAATGATGAGCTCGAAATTGATTTATGAAATAAAATGGTAAAGTTTATTAATGAGAATAAACGAAAGAAGAGAGGAGAGATTATCTGGCTTGTGGTCAATGATAACTGGGGTTATGATCTTGTTGGAAAATAACATGGGAAGGTCCTTTTTATGGGGGAAAAAGGAGTAAGAAGTCCAACTCCTGGGTAGATTATGACGTAACGAGGCTTATATAGTAGTAGCGAGGTGTAATTAAAAGAGTAAGATTTTAGCTCTACGTCTTTTGATTGGAGGATCGTTGTCATCCGATGCTCTGACCGGCCGTTCACCTGTGATAACAGAGAAGGACAACTCTTCAGTCATGACTAGGTACATATAGTACATACGTAGCATGGCTAATTATGTGGGGACATGTATAGGGCCTAGCATACCCCGGACTTATGCATTGTAATGCTGTAGCATAGCAATGTTGGATAAGCCCAGGAGCGAATCCCTCGTTAGGTTGTCCCAATGAAACGTGCAGGGCATAGCATACCCCACAATCATGCATGACAATGCTGAAGCATTACCATGTTGAATGATTGCGGGAGCAAATCCTCAATAACGTTTCCAAAAAGGGTTTCTCAGGTGAAACCCTGACAATATTATAACTCTACCCGCAATCATTAATCATTGGACATATATGTTTTGTATTGTCACTACTGTACTAGCGCCAGCAATGGTTTATTATCAATACACAACTGTACTGACTTGCGCTAAAAATTATTTTGCAATACGTTACTGTACTGTGCATTCGTTTACCACAGCGGAAACATTTCGCTACTGTACTGTATTGTAAGTGGTAGATCGTTTTGCAATACACTACTGTACTGTACTTGCTCTGCCTTTAGAGCGAGCGGTACTGTAACAATACTGTATATCGCCAATACCGTAGTCCAATATACAGTACAGCCTGGACCACTGCACTGTATAGTGATAATGATGAAATATATGGATATATATGGAATGATTTCTTATTTACTAAATATTATTGTTATTTAAGGTTAAAGTAACTATTGTAGAATAAGACTGAAATGGGATGCAATACTTGTTATTGTATTTCCAAGGATAAATAACTTTGCGGGTGTAATATAATTTACAATGTGTGAAAAGCGCGGTGTTAGCACTTTTCATCAAAAGGAATACTTCTGGGTCGTTACAAATACTTTCGACCACGACTTTGCTTCATCACCGAATTTGGTGGAAAATGTTGGTAATCCTGAGATGGAACACCCAATGGGTCCTTGAAAAAATAAAACAATTCCTGCATGGCTATCCCAGGTGTGGGGAGCTGTGAAATTCGAAAGTGGTCAGTGCCAGATCTCGGCCGTTTACGGATGGATTGAGCTGAAACTTTGTGTGTGCAGTCTGAATAGCATTTCAGGAATGTCCATTTCACCAGAAATTTGAAAATCCGAAAAATCAGGTTTTTCAGATTTTTTGGTTTTTTCGGATTTTGCACACTCGATACCATGGGCATTCCTAAAGTACCCCAAGAAGCTTTTGTACCAAATTATATTACATTCACATGCATATATCTGAAGTTACGGGCTGCAATTTAAAAATAAGTCCTTCAATTTAGCAATAAAGTGAAAGCCAGTACTTTGTATTGATTTATTTGACACATTAATAGGGAACAAAAACAAACAACAAATATCTGATCCTTCTAATCAGGGTTGAATAACATTCTTTATGTTATAAAACAATTTAATTTCTCAAAGTACGAACTTGTTATTGTATACAAAGCTTATATAAGAGTAGTAATTGAATATGGTTGTCCTGTATGGAGTATGAATTTAACAACAAAAGATAAAAATATAATTACTAGTTTAGAAAAACGATGTTTATCAATTGTTACAAGTAAGAGAGTAAATAGAAATAATTATCATGTTATCCTAAATGAATTAAAATTAGAATCAGTTATAAGTAGACTTAAAATAAATAGTGTATCATTTGGTAAAAATCTACCTAAATTCTCCAGGTTTCGATTTATTCTTAATTTAAGTTTTAGTAAAAATACAACTACTAGAAGTAAATGTCTCATATACGAGAAAATTTGTAAACGAACTAGATATTTCAGTTCAACTGTACCCTATTTAATTAGGCAATTAAATTTAGAAAATAGGATAAATCCTGATGAAATTAAATCTATACTTGAATATCATGACTTAATTAAGGTATAGTATGTATCAACTATTATAGCTGTAACTACATTAGTACTAACTTTATGTCTACTATCTCCAATGCTAAAAGCTTCTTGTGTATAACCACGAAATTACGGCATTAGTATTGTGTATGTGTTAATATGACAATAAATCAAATCAAATCAAATAAGAAATACAATTCCTCAGGTTTAAAGCTAAATGCAATAAACTAAAAACTTGTCCGTTTGTATTCGTTATGCATTTGCAGTTTTACCTATTATTCATACTTTTTTTCACGCCGTAAAGCAACCACCATACATATGCATACAAGGGTTTAGAAAATCGTAAATATATTTCAGACATCATTTCATATTTCAGATTTGTCAAACCAAGGCATTATCAATGCAAAGTTGGCTTTAAAAAAGTTCCTGCCTGAAGTAAGTTGCAGTAACACGTGGAATTTTTAACCAATCCTGAGGATGAGGAAAAAACTGATTCGTGATCACAAGAATTACTAAGAAAAATAATTAGGCGAAACAATATTCTCATCTACGACAATTACTGACTTTTCAACGCAAATATCTAGGTATTTAGTACTTTGGTTGTGAAATACTTTCCTCACACTAATATTTGACGTTGCTCACAGTATTTCTTTATTCTTATTCTTTCTTATTTCTTTTTTGAAAATGTTGAATTTATTCCAGCAGCAAATATTCCATTATGTACAAAACCTACATGTGTCGTTTCTGGACGCACATGATGTGTTATCCTACTTGTTATGTATTAATATCAGATTGGGTTATCCACTATCAATTTGCTTCAAAGTCTGGTATGTAATGCATTTAAAGCCTTAAGATCTAAAACTGACGTCCTAAAGCATATAAAATTTGAACGCCCACTTAATGAAAAAGTTTTTAGGTTTGCTGGAGTTGGCGTATCTTCCGCTTCAATTCTTGGTGTAAGACCCATCCACATTCTAAAAAATGCTGATAAATCAACCTGCACTTAAAGGAGCGATATTCATCGTTTTCACAGTCCGGAATGGCTGCAATACAAAACGTTACATACATATTCATAATTAAAAGAAGAAGGGACTACGGTAATACCAACTTGATTTTGTTGTTTACGTGGATTTTTGTAATTTGAAAAATGGTTGAATCATACTAGGATGTATAATCATGTGGACCACACGTTCCCATAAAATCCATGATTTATATTTGTGTTGCCCGTGTGTTGAGTATAGGGAAATAATAATGAGGCAGGCTCATAACTGTCGAAAAGCTTTTAGGGAATCTTCCTCCCTCACTGCTTTGCCTGGCTCTCTTTACAGTATATTAGCCCGGCATATCTCTGTATGGAGGGGAAGAATTTTCTCTTTTGAAACACAAATGTATTAGAGTATAAGTGATAAATTAATCAAGTCACAAAGGCCTTACCAATCAACGTATATAGGTATGTACACAGATCTCTTCTTCTGAATGTAAACTTCCAAAGAAATTCAAAAACCTTTTTGTCTATTCACACATGGCTGCGACTTAAGTTTCTCGGTGACCAAAATGAACGTACATGCAGAGTATAGGGGCGCAACTATTATACAGGCCTTTTACTTTTGACGTTGTACAAAGAATTGTACCTCAATCCCTTCCGCAGCCTTTTCTATCGTGGCACTCGAACTGTACTACACTTCAAAACAGAGAGAGAGCAGAGGATTTTCCAAGGATATTTTGTATTTTCCCCTGTCATTATGTGTTTGCTCTTCTGCCCTTTGCGAACACTACGCAAGCAAAGGATTTCAAGCAAAGGATTTCAAGCAAAGGTTTTGAAAGTGAGTAGTTTAGGTCCGTCTTACTCCGAACAGAGACGCGTCCACCTGAAATATGTCGGGTTGGTCTCCCTCCGGTTTCAGCCTCTCCGACCGGACAAGTTTCCACTTTTTTCTCCGGCTAAGGACGATTGGAATTGGTGTTCGTCCCGCCGACCAAAAGCCAAAGCTGTGCCTCACAGTCTAGAATACTCAATATTAATAATACTGTTTAAATAAAATAATAACAACAGATACATACAACAATTGTTGTAGTCAAGGGTGGCTCTCTAACCCTAACCAGATGAAGCTCTGCATACTTAACAACGGCTTAAATACGTTTCTTTCCCAGCGTCTCGATCTCCTATTTCCCCTTTTTTTCTTTTACATATATGTACCTTCCATTTGTTAACATTACATACGCAATTTATTCATCTCTTCACCCTAATGTACATGATGAGCCTACTGATGTGTATTTTCCTTTATCTTAGATTATTTTATTATCTTAGATTATTTGGGATTTTCTAGCACTTGCTAACAACATTTACACTGGAACCTCGCTATAAGAGAACGCTATAAATCACCAAAATCTGCCTCTTATATAGAAATTCTCTTATAAAGAGAGCTCGTATGCATATAACCATGTATGACATGCGAGCCCAAAGGATCTCTTATAGAGAGAATTCTCTTATATGGAGGCCTTTTATAGCGAGGTTTCAGTGTATAGGGTAAGATATTTTTACGTGCGTAACGTTTTTACCCAAGTACAAACATACATACAAAAATCTCACCCAAGAATAAAAGGTTTTAATTTTTGGGAAGTTTGTAACTCCACCGCGGGGTTTCCCATCCCACATTGTTCACACATGTGAATCCTTCATATGTACGTACATATGTAAGTGCCCAATGATATACGACGTTCGCACATTAACTCCGACCGTTCCTAAAAACACTTCCTTCAAAGTTTTTTCTTGCAGTCATCCTCTTTTCCAGAACTGACAATTATTCATTATACTCCGAAAGAGAAAGAGAGCGGACCTTTCCACTACAGAAAAATCTACTTTCCGTGTATAGAGTTTTGTAAAAAACTACATACTACTATTTATTTCTGATATTACGAATTCATATTTCAAAATGCAAATTTATTTTCCCGGTTCAGCATTGATATTTTGATTCTGACACTCGCGTTTCCCATAGTGAATATTGGATTTCGAAAAACAACTTGTTCTCAATGTTGCTGGTAAAATAAACAATTGTGTAGCGTTTTATTTTGCAATAATTATTTCCTAATAAGATATGTAATTGTAATTTTTTAAACCAATTTTTATCCAGAATTAAACAGTGCAACATGCCGTCCTTGGTATTTGAAACCGAAAACAGTTCGACTTTGGTTGCCCAAAAAGAAGACGCAATGAGAAGTGAGGTTCAGACTGTAAATTCTGTCTACCTTCAAAAAACCACGAATATTGATCCTAATGAGCTAATAAAGTTAAATGGCAAGGACGAAAATTTCAACACCACCATCCAAATCCCAATTCAGTCCCCAAAAGCACATTGTAAAGTATGTGTAATTCCGAAAATGTTAAAGCCATCAAGACACAAGCACCTTTATTATCAATGCAAATTCTGTTATAAACGTTTTCCCATGTTACGCTATTTGCTCAAGCATTTCGCAACTCCGAAGGGGCAATTGCCCACCAAATGTCAGGAAGATTTTAATGCCGGTGGTAAAAACGGTCATATGTCAGCATTCAACAAATTTTCCACGACAAATGTTGACGAGTCAGAAACGGGTCGGATATCCGACGACGACGAAGAGGACGAGATTCAAATACTCAAAGAAATTCCTACGCTTAATGCGCGTCAACCAGAACTAAACGTAGGAACAAGAAATAATAATGAAATGAAAATTTACACAAATTCTCAAGAAAATGGGTTGACACAAGCGAGATCTGAAAACCAAGAAATGGGAAAATCTAAACGTAATTTTGACAATCAAGATTTAGGCTTGTCAAATTCTGCAAAGGAACCTAATCAGCATGGGCTTACCGACAGTGTAATTTTGAAAACTAGGGATAATGAACAACAAATTGTGTTTATTGCTACCACAAAATGTAATGGAGAAACAATTGATGAGAATTGTGAGGAGCAAGAACGTCTACGTTGTGAAAATAACTCTACACCAATGAATACAGAAACTGACGGGGAAATGCCCGTGCTGGACACACCAGAATCAACTCCAACAGCTCAGAAAACATCTTGTATAGATTGTCATCTCACATGCGATTCCTACGGACTACTCTCCGTTCATTACGCCACACACTACAAATTTCCAATAATTCCCCCGTGGCTGCCGGAAAGATTTAGTCGAAAATGCAAACAACTTGTAGTGACTCGCAATAAAAAAGACAATTGTTTTAAGTGTTGTGGTTGCCAACAAACGTTCAGCAGTTACTATTATTTAAGGAAACACAAAAGCAACAACTTAGCTTGCAAACGGTACACAAGGAATCCTCCCAGGAAAGACGTATTGCTCAGTGGCCATTGTAAAAAAACTACGGCACTTAAAAGCAATGATCAAAAGGCGTTTTCTAGCAAATGTAGCGCTAATAAGAATGCAAAAAATGGTTATACGTGGGAAGTGCACACAACAAATTTATTTAAATTAAAATTTTGCAAAAAACCCATAATAGTTAATGACGCCCAAAATCAATACAAAAAGTGTCAAATTTTCAAAAAAATATTCTCATCTCAAACAATTTTACAAAATTATGCTAAAGCTGTTTACAAAAGTCGAAAAAACAGGCAGAGCAAAGTTGGGCCAAAAGAAGATGACAAACATTGCTCGAGCTTAAAACATCGAATTTTAAAGAATGAAGTACGTCCTAAAGATCCTGAAGAAACACTTCCAGCAGCTCAGATTACATATTGTAAAGAATGTCACCTCACTTGCGCTTCACATGAACAACTCTGTATCCATTACTCAAAACATCACAATCTTCCAATTGTCGTCTTGACAAAGGTAGACGTGCGTGAATTCTATCTAAAGTGCAAACGGAAAAGGGAAACCAGAAACCATAAGGAAGAATGATAGCTTAAAATGCGATACCCGCTCACACAACTTCTCCAGTAGGTATTATGTAAGAAAAACATTGACAAACTGGACTTACAATTAGTGGTATTCGTAACTATTGGGTTGATTAGGGTTAAACTGCAAAAACAGATGTTACCAGTAGTAAAATAAATACAATAATAATTTAATAATACAATACTAATTAATACAATATAATTATTATATTTACAAAATAAAATAAATCCAGTTTTCAGCTAAATTCTTAAAGGACAGATACATCTAAGTATGCGAAAGCTTAAGAATTAGTACGAACTGTCCACAAAAATATTTTCCTTATGGTCACTGTTACTGAGCCTTAAATTTTATACCAATGGATAATTCTGCTCCACGTGTCAAACCTGCATATGACAACTCCCTTTGACTACAATGTTGAAAAATATAAATTAGATTTTCACAAGAGCAAGAATTCCAGTCAAAACTTTGTCCATTGAAGGCAGGAAAACTCAATTTAATGTAAAGATAAGGAAACGGGAGATCCAAGGAAACTACACAAATTGTACCAGAAACAGGTGTTTTTATATCAAAACTGCGGGGTTTTACATAAGTAATAAATTATTTTTACATAAAGATGTTTTATCAATTTTGTTTATTTATTTCTATAATAATTTTCATATAAAATTCACGTATTTACAATCCTCTCGCGACTAAGTTACAAGCGATCGGGTTATCTCCATTTCCCCTACAATCAAGATAGACCCTTTACTATTTTTCCAAGTGCAAGATGAGCTAACTTCAACAGTTCTAACGACAAATTTTATTAAATAAAATTATCAATTTTAAATACAGTGGGGCGTCCATTTAGATTTTAATGATCTGTAAACTCGTTGATTCACTTTTAGTATAAATATGATTACCCGCCTATTGCATTGAGGACAAACAGAGATAGCTCACCTGGCACCTCAAAAGGTGATATGTTCTTTGTAAAATTATTTCGAGTACATAATTGGGTTGTAGTTGTAGGACGCAAGAAAAACACTGCGAGTAAAAATGCTTGATTATTAAAGTCTGTTCTAATTTAATAACTTCAACTATAATTTTCAGAGGAGTACAAAGCTTTAATGCATGACTTTCATATGTCAGAAAAGCTATATAATAATTTTTTGACTGATTTTTCATGATGGCGGACACCCCATTAGCGTTTTTTCCATAAAATCTTATGTAGGAAGCCAAATTTTGGCAAAATGAACAATTAGGCATAGTAAATGATACAAGGGAACACAAAACGTCACTGGGGTGTGCGCCATTTTGAAAAATCGGTCAAAATAAAAAAAATTTGAATTCAATGCTTTTTAATGGGCTGAACGTCCACCAAAGAGAATATTATTGTTATTTAATCTTGTTTAACTAATGTGATCCACATGAGCAAACATTTTATAGAATAACAGGTAAGGAAACGTAATTTTAATTAATTCTTATGTAAGAACACACTTAATTACAGGTACCTATGGCGATACAAAATTTGCATTCTAAACCCCATTGGAAAAAACTATTTTTTATTTTCGAGACAAAATAAAAAATTTCGAAAATTTGTAATTTCTCCCAAACTCAATTTGCAGGGTGATCGGTACAAACACTCTGTTCTGGTGGTATATAAAATGTTTTTACTTGAGTTTATTCATTTCAGACGTACCACACTCCATGGTTTGCTCGTTAGTGCTCTTCGAATTTATGTTTCTCCAGACTTCTCAATTGATGGAATGCTTTTGGACACAAATCACACTTGTAAAGCAAACAATTGTGTACTGCAAACATATGTTTCTTAAAATTCGACATATAACCAAACTCTTTTTGGCACATTTCACATTTTGACCGAAAACCACCGTGAACTGCCGATTTATGTTGACTTAAACCATTGTAACAAGTAAATTCTTTTGGACATAAGTCACACTGGTACGGTACGCCATAGTGCACCGCTCGTTTGTGTTCCATATAAGTTCGTCTGTGCCTAAACTCTTTTAAACATAATTCACACTTATGGCGATAACCTTTGTGTGCGACTCGATTATGGTTCTTTAAATTTCGAATTTGCTTAAACTCTTTACAACACAATTCACACTTGTAACGATAACCTTCCTGTTCGACTCGTTTATGTGCTTTCATGTCATGAATTTGCGAATATTCTTTTTGACATACGTCACATTTGTGGCGAATTTTCTCATGCACTGCTAACTTGTGCATGCTCACATATTGAATTGAGGCAAACGTTTTGGAGCATAAATCGCATTCAAGAAGATTTAGCCCGTGAGTCGATAATTTGTGAAGCTTTAAATGAAGCCGGCTCAAAAATGTTTGTTTGCAGACGTCGCATGTGTGGGAATCTTTACTTGGATGAACTTCTTTCTGTAATTTTTGTTGTTGTAAGTCTGAACAACGTTTGCCTTCTTCAAGTCCAATATGGTTATGGCTGTCTTCTTTATTTTTGTGAACAGCTGCTGTATGATTTTGTAAAAGTACTGGGGATGAGAATTCGCATTTGCAAATCTGACACTTGTTGGGGTTCTGATCCAAAACTGATAATATTGAGTTTTTACATTGAATAGCTAGATGTTCATCGGAAGTTGAGGTCTGAGCAGAAGGATCTGTTACGGGTTTACCTAACACTAGAGTTTCCCCCTCAATTTCGACATTTACCAGTTTGGAATACTTGCGTTCACAATTTGTCGAATTTTGCACCCTGTAATTTTTATTTGTCGCCCTGTTATATTTGGTGGCATTATTCAATATTTCTGGATCATTGTCCTTGCCTATCGATAATGCAGTGTCTATGGGTAGAAAATGATTATCGTTCTGGGCGAATTTCGGCAAGCGGTCATTATCATAGTTCTGCTGTTGTTCCATATGTTGGTCATCGGGATAGACTTCCATCCAGAAAGTTGGTTCGAGAGTTTTGTTGATCTTGATTCCGGTGCTTACCAATGAGTCTGGTAGACTCGCATTGAACTTTGTAATTACGCCCAGTGTTTGTACCCCGTCATCGTCGCCTTCTTCGTCGTTGGAGATTTGCTCCGTTTCTGGTATGTCTACGGTTTTCGTACAAAATGTATCAAGTGCGGGCATATGACCATTTGCAATACCGGCCGTATAATATTCCTGACATTTGTTTGGCAACTCTTTGTTTGGGGTTGTAAAATGCTTCCGCAAATAGCGTAACATTGAGAAACGTTCAGAGCAGAATTTGCATTGATAGTAGTCGCTTTTCCGTCTCGATGATTTTACAATTTTAGGAATGACGGAGTCTTTACAATTCGAATTCCGTAGCTTGTAAGGGAATCCACGATTACTGAATTTGGCCACCGCGCCACCTATTACTTAATTATTGTTATTATTGGCTTATTGCCATGCGGTTACTCGATTCTATTCGAGAAGTTAGAGCGACAGTCAGCCTGCCGCTT
>JAQGAK010003788.1:0-13961 GCA_034696945.1 Lipothrix lubbocki
AATACAAAAATAAATACAAAAATAAATACAAAAATAAATACAAAAATAAATACAAAAATAAATACAAAAATAATACAAAATTAAGCACAAAAATTAATACAAAATTAATACAAAATTAAGCACAAAAATTAATACAAAAATAATACAAAATTAAGCACAAAAATTAATACAAAATTAAGCACAAAAATTAATACAAAATTAAGCACAAAAATTAATGCAAAGATAATACAAAAAAATACAAAATTAAATACAAAACTAATTAAGAAAAATAAAAAATAAAGTAAATGAAAGCTCCGACCGCCAAATTTAAAATCAATTGTAGGACCAGCTCAAAGCTCCGGGGGGAAGGAACAAAACCAGGCTAAATAAATTTCATCCCACACAGGGAACAAAAAGAAAACTGAAATTCCGGAGTGTGAGAAGGAAAGTGTGATTATTTCTGATGTTTGTGTGGAGTGTAGGAGAGAAATAAAAGAAAAAGGCGAAAACTTGTTTGGAATAAAGGAGGCGAAGGCGAAGGAGGAGGATGAGAAAAAAGGAAAACAAGCTCCTTTGTCTTTTTGCGGTGCTCCGACTTTCGGGAAAAAAGGAGAGAGTTTGGGAGAGGAATGAGGTTGGGAGGAGAATTAAGAGTGGAAATTCCTTATCAGGTCTCTTTGTTCTTGTGATTATAAGGGAATAAATAAAGGGCACAGTGTAAATTCACGTCGGAAGCTACGGGGAAATGAGGACAAAGCTTTGTATCTCCCGGGGTCTCCCGCTTCCCAACAAGGTGGCTCACAGGCTCTTAACAAGCTTAATTATCAAGCTCCTCGCGACCAACGGGATTCTCTCCGTGTGCAGGAGACAAGGCAGGCAACGGAGGAGCGGGACGTGGGAGGAATTCCACACAATTCCCGTCTTTTCCCTGAATTTCTAATCCACCGTTCCCGTCCACGAGAGAGAGTCGTGGCGAAAATTCAGGAACGCCGGCAAGCTTTCCGTATTTCCACATTTCCCAATCCAACATTAATATTGCCATAGAGTAGAAATATTTTTTTTTAAATTAAGAAATATTTTTTTAAATTAAGAAATATTTTTTTTAAATTAAGAAATATTTTTTTTAAATTAAGAAATATTTTTTTTTAAATTAAGAAATATTTTTTTTAAATTAAGAAATATTTTATTTAATTACGAAATATTTTTTTAAAATGAAGAAATATTTTTTATAATTAAAAAATATTTATTTTACTCAAGAAATATTTTTTTTTTAAATTAAAACAATATTTAAAAAATAATAATAATAAAAACCTGAATTAAAAAAAATAGATTGGAAACAGGAAAAATTACGAAAACGCATTAAAATTCAAAAGAGGATAATAAAACAGGAAAAAACAGAAAATAATGAAGACTGGCAAAGGAAATTAAAAAACAAACAAGGAAATAAATAATTTAAAGGAGAATACTAATGATAGCATATCCATGTCGAAAAGAAAATAAAAAACCCAAAACATGAAGAGGCTTTCAATCCCAAAAACCCACAAAATAGAACTAAACCCATGCCTTTTTAATTATTCCTCCGCCAACTCCAACAATTTACCCCGACCGGCCTCCTCCACTTACAAATTTCCTAGCTCTCAGCCCTTGACACACAGAGAAAAAGCCTGTAATTTGTAATGAAGGCGTAAAATTTTACATTTGAATGCGGTTTCTCCTTCCCGCCTCCTCCTCCTCCTCTCATTTCCCTCACACTGCACACACAATTTCCCTTCCTTTTTAGCCCCAAACGTTTTTTTTATTCCTCTTTTTGCTTTAATTTTCTAGGTTTTCACCAGCTCCTCTTTATATTTAGAGCAAATATTCTTATACAAAATCCTATACACGAATCCAGAAATGGACTTAACAGGGCTACATAAATTTTCCAAAGAGTTAAATTAAACCAAAGTGCATGTCCCTGTACCCATTAATTTACATTCTTCCTTTCCAAATGTCAAGCTTTTTCATCGGAATTTCCTCCAGTTTGTTTCGTTTCTCTTAGTTTCATTCCAAATGTTTTTCTTTTTTTTAATTCTTTTTAAATTTTGTGCTAAAATGTTTTTAATTTTAAAAAACATGTTTTTGTATTTTTTTATTGTTTTTGTAATTGTTGATTTCTTAATTTTTTAAAAATGGTTTTAAAAAAATTCAAATTAAAAAAAAATTAACTATTTTAAACAAGTTTTAAGTATTTTTTAATTTTTTTTAAAATTATTTTTGTAATTATTACGTTTAAAATTTTGTTGTTTTTTTTAAATTTCCAAATTAAACATTCTGATTTATTCTAAACAAATTTGTATTTGTATAAATTTAAATTGTAATAAATTTTGTGTTGCAGTTATAAATTTGCCCTAGATTTTACATAATACTCGCACCACTCCAGCAACCTGAAATCGGCCAGAATGTGTGCAAAGTCTAGCCGCCTTATGGCCTCGCCAATGAAATTCAATGAAGCTCTGAGATAATTGGTTATTACTCAAGGACCTTCGGGAATTGGGAGTGAAGTGTTGTTGTGAGGAGGGAAAGGAACGCCGGAGATGCTAATTATTATGGAATTAATTAAAAGGATTTTCCTTCCACCACAACTTTTGAGTTGTGGGGCTTGAATGAAAGCAGAAATTTGTTTGCGTATGAAGGAGTGAGAGGAACAAACAATTCAAGGAGAAATTTGTGAAAACTCAATAGTTCTGCTGTATGCTTTCTCCTCAATAAACTTCTCTTTATTTTTCTTCATCTCACCAAAACTTCTCTTCAAATATCTCCCTAAATTTTCTCTTTAAATTATCCTCTAAATTTTCTCTTGCTTTCTCCTTGCAATTTTCTGCTGATTTCGCTCTAAAATTTTCTCCTTATTTCATCCTAAAATTTTCTCTTGACGGTTTCCTTAATTTTCCCCTGCTTTCTCCTTAAAATTCATTTTATTTTCTCCCCAAAATTTATTTTGCTTTCTCCTTAAAATTGACTTTATTTTCTCCCCAAAATTGTATCTTGCTTTCTCCTTAAAATTCATTTTTTAATCCAAAAATTTTTCCTCATTTCTCACTGAATTTGCTTCACTTGCTTTCTCCCTAAAATTCTATTTTTCCTAAAGCCCCCTCACAATTCTTAATTTTCCCTCTTATTAGCACAAGATGAAGAATTATGCATATGCACAAGACTCGGAATTTAATTTGTCCTTCTGGTTATTTAAGCATTTGAAGAGGTAATTCATGAATATGTTGACATTACCATTACAATTCCGCAGTAAACACCCACTGAGCTTCCTTGTTCTCGGGGGTTTTCTACATGATTTTCCCATGCTTTCTCCATTTTCTCCTCCTTGTTCTTTCAACAAAATTCCCTCTCTGACAAATAAAATACTGAAGCGCACGAGGTTAAAAATCCACTTTAATTATTTCCAACTTTGTCCCTTCATTCTCTTTCTCTCAGTCAGTCCCTTTCTCTCCCTCTGTGTGTTCTTGTCTTTTCCATGTACGCACACAAACTTTTACTAACTCAACCAGCACCAGCCTCACAATCCTCTCACTTATTTTGTCTGACTCTCTCTCTCTCTCGTTCTTGTTTGCTTTCTCTTTTGCTAGCAAGAGCCAAAACTTTCTCTTTTGTCCTCCCTTTTCACTTCAACGCCAGAAAAGTTTGTCTTGTCTTTTACTCATAGCTACATATGTACATGAGGCCTTTTAGAGCTTGCAAAGAGTCCTGCAATCATTTTCTAATCCTGTAATTACTCTCCCAATTTTAGGCTTGCTGGGATTTCAGAGAGTGCGGAGCGGCTAAAATTTTAGTTGGACATTCTAAACCGGGAGGAGAAATGAAATTGAGAAAATAAAATTCAGGGAAATAGAAAGTAATTTTTAAGTTTATATTTTTTCCACGTAATTTTTTTCCTGGAAAGTATTCTGAATAAAATTTAAATTACAAATCTTATTTACAAATTTACAAACAAATTAAAATAAAGAGAGAAATTTCAAACATAATTCGAAAAAATCCTAAAAAATTGAATTTGTTTTTAAATCCTGACAATTGGTTGAAAAAATCTTTATAAAATCAATTCTGAGATTTGATAAACCAAGGAAAATCCGGTGAAAATCAGAAACTGAAAATAAATGAATTGCAAAATGTAAAACGACAGAAGAAAACCGCGTTTGATTAAAAACCCTTTGGAAAATGCAAAGGGAAGGAGCCGAAATCAGCGAAAAATACAAGGAGGCTGACAAGAGAGAGCGACAGAAGGGGAATACAGCGAGACCGCAGAAAGTCGGTCGAACATACATTTTGCAAGAGCGGGTTGGCAGCGGTTTCGGAGCACAGTCTGAGAGTTACGGTCGTGAGATTCCAGAGAAATCCTGGCGAGACAGAAAGCGTATCACGGAACATATCTTATGTGTACAGAATTGTGAATTAAGCCTTTGACAAGTTGAGCGAGCGAGAGAGACAGCACGAGACAGAAGGAGAAAGGCCAAGATTAAGGCAAAGCAGGAGAAAGTGCCAAAATGGACGTGAGGGGTGTCACATCTTCTCACAAGCTAACAGGCCAGATTTGCATCACTAAACGTCACAATTCCTTATGCACGGACGTATATTGCTTTGCGGTCTGTACGGCTATGGAGAAAGTGATGCCGATTTAAAATCATTCTGGTAGAAGTGCTTTCCAGCCAAGAAAATCTAAGACACTCTGGGAGTTTCTACGAAAAATGAAAACCATCAAAAACGAATACAGAGAATCCTTAAAAGTTCGATACAAATTCCATTGGAGTTCTATTGATAATGGAATAGTTTTTAACAAATTTGCAAGGATCAAACATGATAGAGGATGTACTACAAATACTAGATTCAGTACAAAAATAACTAGAGAAAATAAAAAAAGAACTAGAGAAAGTACAAAAAGAGCTCCAGAAAATACAAAAAGAGCTCCAGAAAATACAAAAAGAGCTCCAGAAAATACAAAAAGAGCTCCAGAAAGTACAAAAAGAACTAGAGAAAGTACAAAAAGAACTAGAGAAAGTACAAAAAGAACTAGAGAAAGTACAAAAAGAACTGGAGAAAGTACAAAAAGAACTAGAGAAAGTACAAAAAGAACTAGAGAAAGTTTTACAAATGTTGAAAAGTACAAACAATTCCAGAAAGAGCATAAACCTAAGCAAAATTAGAAAAGAATGGAGAAAAGTATCAAAAATAAAGGGTAAAGTAACAAAAAGTGATTATAAACTTACCAAAAATAATAGAGAAAGTACGAAATATAATAGGGAAAGTAAGGAAAATAATAGAGAAATTACCAAAAAATAAAAATTATAAAAGCGACTAGAAAAAATACCAAGAAATATAAATTACCAAAGCTAATCGTAAAATTATTAAAAAATAGAAATTACCAAAACCAATATAGAAATTACCAAAAAATAGAAACCAATCATAAGCATTTTTGTAAAACCCTCGGCAATAGTGCGCATCCTCTTAAGCCCACGACCGATTAAAGGAAATCAAAATCCCTCAAAAACCAGCTCAAACCCAAACCCGGTATTGAGATGGAGCTAATCTGAGGAATGATTCTCCGTGAGTTTCCTTCCCCGTGACTAAGAAAGTCTGAGAAAGGCACAATAGCGGAGCGAGGAGAGGCTGTGGGAGAGGACGGAAATAAAGAAAATCAAAGGCAGGGAGAGAAGGGAAGCGTAAGGAGGTTCGGAGCCACAAGAGCGGTAAGAGGAAAGCCAAAGGGAAGTAATATGGTTGGTAATGAAGCTCCTATGATGATTCATGACACGCTTCTCTTCCTGAAAAATCTATGAGACTCACTTTTTATGAGGTCTACTTGCTCTTCCGTTCGTGACTTTGCGTCTGTAGAAATATAGCTCTCTTCTTTTGAATCTTCAAATCTTCTCCTCGCTCCCACGTCAGGTGTGTGTGTGTGTGTGTGTGTGTGTGTGTCTGTGAGCAACTAATTGTGACTAGCATACGCTTTCAGTCGCGGACTCCTGGGCTCTAATATCCCATCAAATTGCATTCATATACAATACTTCATTTTTCTTTCATAGCTTCCATAATGTTATTACGGGCAATGAACTTCATAAAAACTGATGAGAACTTTCTCACTTTTTCCTCCTTTTTATTTTCCTTCCTTTCGCGTCCTCTTTTTTATCTTTTTTTATTTCTCTATTTCCCTTCAATTTTTATTTGCGTTTTTGCTTTTTCTACATTTTTTCTTTTCCTTTATATTTCTTCTTTCCTTTTTTCTTTTTTTACTCTACCCTTGTATTTAATTCTTGTCTTTTATTTTATGCTTCATTATTCCTTTTTTCTACATATTTTGTTACATATTATTTAAAAGTATTTTTTTTTATTTTTTAAACATTTTTTAATTTACCATTATTTCAATAATTATCGTTAATTATTGTTTTGCTTGAAGTGTTATTTAAAATATTATTATTTACAGAACCTTTCCCTTCTGTACAAAAAAGAGAAAGTTTGAAATAAAAAAATTTTTAATTTAAAATTTAGTTTCCTGGCACTGCAAATAATCCGGAGAAATAACCCTCGAAATTTGATTCTCGAAGTAATTTCACCCCAAAGAGCCACTCCCCCTGGTGGAAATTGCTAAGACCCGGGATTACTTTCCATTTAGGAAGGAGCCTATAGGATAGGGATAGGATGGAGGAATGGTGCTTTTTCGGCAGAATATTAAAGTCTGGAAAAATAATAAGAAGGCCAATAAAGCAAGTTTACGGGGCTGGCAGGGAGATATTTAGTGGAGGGACTAAGCGGAAAAGTCTTGAAGTTTGTCCTGTAGCGAAGGAGAATAATTGTGGAGCTTAGCCAATTGGGATGTTTATATGGAGACATAAAGTTGGTGGGAAGGTGGTGGAAAGCTGATTGTCACAGGAAATATTGGGAGCGGCGGGAATTTATAGGCCCGGAATATACCAACAATGCTCTCCATTACCGACCTTCCTACGTGCGTACTTCTGTAGATTTATAATTTAAATCTGTCGCTTTACATGCGGGTGTAATGCTTATTTGTGCATTTACTTGTCTTTCTACGGGGGATATCTTCTACCTTGTGGATTTCCGCATTTTTATGCATTTCCATGTGTTTATACAGCTGTGCAAATGTATATGCATATGTTTATATGGTAGTATGTATATGCATGTGTTTATATGGGAGTATCTATATGCATGCATTTCTATGGGAGTATGTATTTAGATGCATGGGAGTACATGGAAGTATGTATATGCATGTGTTTATATGGGGGTATGTATATACATGTGTTTATATGGAAGTATTTATGTGCATGTGTTTATATGGGAGTATGTATATACATGTGTTTTTACGGGAGTATGCATATGCATGTGTTTATATGGGAGTATGTATATACATGTGTTTATATGGGAGTATGTTTCTGCATGTATATGCATGTGCTATATAGGAGCTTGTATTGCATGTGTTTATATGGGAGTATGTATAGGCATGTTTATATGGGAGTATGTATATGCATATGCTCATATAGGAGCTTGTATTGCATGTGTGTATATGGGAGTATGTAAATGCAAGTGTTTATATGGGAGTATGTTTCTGCATGCATATGCATGTGATTATATGGAAAAATTCAAATACAAGTGCTTAAATGGGAATTTGTATATGTATGCATGAGTTTATATGGGAGTGTGTATGTATATGTGCATTTTAGTACGGAAGTATTTATATGCATGTGTTGTTATGGGAGTATGTACATGCATGATTTTCTATGGGAGTATGATTCCTTATGTACTTATATGCAAGTATTTATATGGAAATATTTATATGGAAGAGTTTAGACGGGAGAATTTATGAATATGTACGTCTGTATAAATGTATGTAGGTACAATAAGAAAAAGCCGTAGAAAATAAATTTTCCTCTTATTCCTCCCTGTCCTTCTCATCGCTCTCCTCTCTCTCAATCTCTCTCTCTCTCCCTCAAAAGCCCTCCTGCTCCTCTCTTGCTGCACTTGAAACTTTCATGCAACTGAATTTTCCATGCGAAATTTCCCCACAAACATCTAATTCTATATGTCATTCCATTCTTCCGAGTCCTTGCATGGCTTGTCACTTCATGCTCAGCGGAAATCAATAAATATCCTTGTTTTCTGCACTTTATGCCCCGACATTCCGGCCTTTCTATTTTTGGACGCCCATTCTTTTACACTGCCAGCGCTCTGCCCGGCCTCGTTGTCCGAGTTCAATTTCATGTCCAAATTTATTTTTGTCAGTTTTCCTTTTTTCACCATCATCGCTTTAAGAGATTTTGGAATTTGTAATAGAATTTTCTATTCTTTGCAAACGTCTGTATTTTTTTGAGTTTCTGCATTTTTGTGAACTTATAAATTTTTCGGAACTTATAAATTTTTCTGAATTTCTGAATTTTCCTGAATTTCTGAATTTTCCTGAATTTCCTTGAATTTCTGAATTTTTCTGAATTTCTGAATTTTTCTGAATTTCTGAATTTTTCTGAATTTCTGAATTTTTCTGAATTTCCTTGAATTTCTGAATTTTTCTGAATTCCTGAATTTTCTTGAATTCCTGAATTTTCCTGAATTCCTTAATTTTCTTGAATTCCTGAATTTTCCTGAATTCCTTAATTTTCTTGAATTCCTGAATTTTCCTGAATTTCTGAATTTCTGAGTTTCCTTTAATTCCTGAATTTTCCTGAATTTCCTTGAATTTCTGAATTTTCCTGAATTCCTGAACTTTCCTGAATTTCCCTGAATTTCTGAATTTTCCTGAATTTTTGTGGATTTCTGACGCCAAAATTTATTTTTAAACTTAAATTTCCTTACAATTTTGAATTACAAATTTAAATGTCCGTAAGTATAAATTAAAACAAATTTTAAAATGTGAATTTAAGCTTTAATATCCCCTATACAAATAAATACGATTTTTTTCAAAAAAAAGGTTTCTATATTTGAAAAGGAAGGGCAAGCTTCGAAGAGATGAAGAAGTAGAAGAAGAAGAGCGGAAAGCGCGTAGGGGGATCAATACGGGGAAACTAATTGGAATGAAATGTCAACTGCGTGGACAAACGGCCGTCCGGACTGTTTCTGATCTATTATGCTAATCAAGCCAAAGTTTCTTTGTGCGGAGTTGGGATTGAATGTGTGAGGGGCAGAACCAGTTCATTCAGCTGTATTTAAATTCAAGAGGAGCGGAAAGGCAAGGGAGGGAAGATATTGCAGTGTAGATTTTAATTAGAAATCCACAATCTTTGGCAACCCAGCAATACTTGATGGGGCATTAAATCCCCTCAGACCCTCCAATGTCCCTGTTTTTTTTCATTTTGTTTTTTTTCAAATATTTTTTCGAATCAATTTTTAATCATTTTTTTCAAATTTATTTTAAATCTTTTTTCTCCGATATTTTTCAAATCCATTTTTAATTATTTTTTTCAAATTTCTTTCAATTCAATTTCCTTAAATTTTTTCAATTATTTTTTACAATTATTGTCAATTTTATTTAAAAATATTTTTGATACTCAAATTTGCCCAGAATTCTATGAATTTTGTATTCCTGAAATTATTTTAATATTTTGCAAGACATTAATAATGAAATCCAGGCTTAATTCCTATGCAAAGCCCGAAACCTCACAAAAAATAGATAAAAAATTGAGGGATTTAAATTTTGCGGCTTAATTCCTTATGGAGAAAGCGGGAAATTAAAACCATCGGAATTGAAAAAGAGCTGATAAAGGAAAAGAATTATCTCTCGGCCAAAAATCCCAAAGAATCTAATGCTTCAGTATGTAAATCCATTTGAAAAGCATTTTTTACATGCAAATGCATATTTTCTCTTATGTTTAACATGCAAATACATATTTTCTCATATGTTTAACATGTAAATACATATGTCTTTATATGTTTTACATGCAAATACATGTATTCATATATTTGACATGTGAATACATATGCCTTCATATAGTTAACATGTAAATACATATGCCCTCATATAGTTAACATGTGAATGCATAAGCACATATGTACGTAACATGGGCTCTAATGGGAAAAGGTGTCAAATCCAGGGAAAAATCGGAAATTTAAATCCGAAAGTTGTCATCTGCTTTGAGAAAAGGTTTAAATTTCTTTTGGCGGGAATTCCTTTGAAATTGAGATTTGCATTCTATTGAAAAAAAAATTCGAAGACAAGTGAGAAAAAGTTATTTGCAGTGCAGTAAAAAAAAAGGGGAGAAGCGGATTTGGGGAAAGCGGAGGAGAGAGAGAGAGAGGAAAGTTGGAGAAAAGAAAGCATTTTGAGAGAAAGAAATTACAATTGAAATTTAGAGTGGCAAAGCTGAGGATTTGGGAGTGTGTTTTCCAAATGCGAGGATTTCAACAAGCCATGAATGCAAGACTTTATGTCCATTTTTTATTCGGAGATCCAAAGGAGGATTCGTATTATGGAGGAGGGAAAAGGAGATGCCAGCAGACAAATAAAGTTTGTTCTATTCCCAGGCGATGAAGATGATTAAGGGCGACCGAGCGTGAATTCATTGCTCATCATATTCCTTTCTTACCCTCAAAGGCACATGAATATCTTTGACGAGAGCGAGCAACACGTTTAATCTGAAGAATTGTGGGAGATATTGGCACGAATTTTTTTTCTTTTCTCCATTCTATCTCCCCCCCTTTTCCTATTCTCTCTTCATTTTTATTCCCTTTCTTTCTTAATCCTCCTTTCAATTACAAATTTTATTTTAATTCAGTTTTTCCCATGATTTCTTTTTATTTGTTCAAATATAATTTATGTTTGTATGCTCCGCTGTAAATGTATTACTTTTGAATTAATTTTTGTATCAATTTTTGTATCAATTTTTGTATCAATTTTTGCATCAATTTTTGCATCAATTTTTGTATCAATTTTTGTATCAATTTTTGTATCAATATTTGTATCCATTTTTGTATCAAATGTTTGTATCAAGTTTTGTATCCATTTTTTTTTATTTTTTATATTATCTTTATTTTATAGTCGGAGAAGATCCTGCCCGCCAACAAGAAATCACCGCTGCTTCTCCTCTCGGCTACCACCACGTTTGTAAGTTCCTAATTTCTTAAGCTATGTTTCATAAGTAATTAAAGTAATTTCAAGTACTTGACATATAATACATAAGAAATTCATTTTATTTATAATCTCTGAATTTTTAATTGCAGCCCAAGGCCTAGGAGGCCAGCAAATTTATACTAGCGGGCCTTATGGTGGTGGCTATGGTGAGCATATAATTTTTTTAAAGCAGCAGTTTTAGATACACAGTAAAACCTTCACTGTAAATCTTTTGAGTTTAGTAGTTTATGCATTCTTATAAGAAAATGATTTTTGAACTAATTTTCAGTTGGTCAAGGTGGAGTGGGATATCTTGAGGCTGCCTACAGAGACGGAGGTAATTATGTGCGATACGACTAATGGGAATTTTTGTAACATTTTTGTATTATTATTTCTCCATAACTTCTACTTTTGCCTTAATTTTGTGCATATAATTTTCAATACATTTTTCACATGACGGTTCTTATTATTTATTACAGTGACGCAGGGCGGACTTACTGGGCAGACTGTTGTGACCAATCCAGTCCGTAAGTTTTAATTTTTTATATTTGACAATTATTTGCAAATGTTTTTATTTGTTCAAAAAGTATGAAAAAGTATTTTAAAAATATGATTTGCTGTAGTTTAGAATCAAAAGTATGGCTGAAGGGGAAAATTTAATTTATTTATTTAATAATAATAAATAAATAAATAAAACAAAAATAAATAATAATAAATAAATAAATAAATAAATAAAACAAAAATAAATAATAATAAATAAATAATAAAATATTAATAAAAAAATAAAAATAAATAAATAATAAAATAGTGATAAATAAATAAAAATAAATAAATAATAAAATAGTAATAAATAAATAAAAATAAATAAACAATAAAATAGCAAGAAATATTATTAAAAGTAATAAATAATAAAAATAAATAAATAATAATAAATACATAACAAAATAGATGATAAAATACAATATTTATAAATGATTCATATTCTTTCGTTCCAGCTCACGTCGCCCCAGTCTTGAGAGAACTTTACGCTGGCTGGTAATCTCAAAATCTTTGACACTCCACGACTCCACAATCCAACATCCGGTTTTTCCATTTGTTTACTTAAATTAGCCAACTAACTTGCTTGTGGAGGATAAAACCAGAATGAGCAATTAATTATTGTTGAAATATTCCCACGGCAATCAGCATCAACAATCAAGGATGTTAAAAATACATTGTTTTTTAATAATTATTATATGGCTTCCTACACACATTATTAATTATTTTCTATTTATAGCCAAAAAGCCTCTTTCCTCAATTATTATAAAAGCCTGTCCATTTAATTATGACTTTATTACATTGTAGTTTTAACAATAAAAAAAATGCGATTTTCAGTCGCAATTCAAGGAATTTTTACGGGTATCATTTCAATCAATAAAAATTTCATTAATAATAAAAAAAAATTGTAAGCTAAACATTGCCTTTAGTTATTATTATTATTCACATTAAATACGCGGAAATTCCAACCGGCGCTCATCGGCATTTCATGTTCAAAATTCCAACTATTCCAAGCACGTTTGCCTGGAAGTCTAATTTATTCCAATAAATTATTTTTCAACGATTGCGTTGATAAGGATATAATTTATTAAATTCATTGCCGTATGTATTTAAATGCATGTGATTTTACATTCACACCAACCCAAAAATGCTTGAAAATATGAGCAAAAAATATTCTTAAATAGAATTTTGCAGTTTGTCTGGAAATATTTCATTTAATTCGAACCAAAGAAATGCTAAAAATCTTAATAAACTGAATAAATGCATGAGTTTATGAACTGCAACAGACGAAAGCTCGGGGCGAAAATAATTTTTTTTGTTATAAAATGTAATGAAGATCTTAATAGATAACAGGACATTGGGATGCAATATGAATATTAAATAGAAAATATACCGCAAATAGTTTTGCTGAATACAAAGTGATTTTTTTATTTTAATGCTAAAGACACACTAAAGAGCAATGGTAAAGGTGTACAGAATTTTTTAAACGTGTTTCATAATAATGACGACATATTCAAAAGACATGAGGTTATGTAAACAAAGGGTGAAATAGTGACGACAAGAAATCCAGCGAGGGAAGAAGATGATGACGACGTTATTCCTTAAAATTGGAAGAATATTTAACCGTAGAATCCACGGCCATAACCGCCGAAGCCACGTCCTCCGTATCCTCCGAATCCACGTCCGAAACCACCGCCATAACCTCCGAATCCACGTCCGTAACCACCACCGAATCCACGTCCAAAACCTCCACCGAATCCACGTCCACCATAGAATTGCTCAGCGGTCTCGAGTTCCTCAGCCTCTTCGGCGTAGGAGACTGCGACGAGGGCAGCCAAGAGGAAAAATCCGAATAACATCTGTGAAATTAATACAAATATTAGTACAAACATTATTACAAATATAAATACAAAAATTATTACAAAAGTTAATACTGATACAAAAATTGATACAAAATTGATACAAAAATTGATACAAAATTGATACAAAAATTGATACAAAATTGATACAAAAATTGATACAAAAATTAATACAGAAATTAATACAAAAATTGATACAAAAATTAATACAAAAATTAATACAAAAGTTAATACAAAAATTATTACAAAAGTTAATACAAAAATTATTACAAAAAGTAATACAAAAATTAATAGAAAAATTGATACAAAAAGTAATACAAAAATTAATACAACAAGTAATACAAAAATTAATACAAAAAGTAATACAAAAATTATTACAACAAGTAATACAAAAAGTAATACAAAAATTAAAACAAGTAATACAAAAATTAATACAAAAATTAATACAAAAATTAATACAGAAATTAATACAAAAATTAATACAAAAATTAATA
>JAQGAK010003789.1:0-13960 GCA_034696945.1 Lipothrix lubbocki
TTAATATCTGACAATTTACAACGGTATTACCAAACCAATTCGAGAAATTCATGTAATTTCTAGTAGCACGTTTGACGACCTGACTCAGCATTTTGATGGCGAGTAGTTTAAACAATTTGTTAATGGATGACACCAGGGCCGTAGCATCTTGGTCCCTACTAGAAAATCGGCGTTTTAACTAAGATGTAAATTTTTACTAGAGCATCGGCGTTTTTTCAAAAAAATCGGCGTTTATACTAAAATCGAATTTATTACTGGAAAATCGGCGTTTTATCAAAAAAATCGGCGTTTTTACTAAGATCCAAATTTTTACCAGAAAATCGGCGTTTTATCAAAAAAATCGGCGTTTATACTAATATCAGAGTTTTTGCTAGAAAATCGGCGTTTTATCTAAAGGTTCGGCGTTTTTACTAGAAAATCGGCGTTTTATCCAAACAAAATCGGCGTTTTTACTAAGATCAGAATTTTTAATGGAAAATCGGCGTTTTATTTAAAAAATCGGCGTTTTCACTAAGATCCAAATTTTTACTAGAAAATCGGCGTTTTATCTTAAAAATCGCCGTTTTTACTAAGATCAGAGTTTTTAATGGATAATCGGCAATTTACTCAAAAAATCGGCGTTTTTACTAAGATTTTAATTTTTTACTAGAAAATCGATGCTTTATCCAAAAAATCGCCGTTTTTACTGAATTGGAAATTTTAACTAGATTACCGGCGTTTTATCAAAAAAATCGGCGTGTATACATACTGGTATCAGAGTTTTTGCTAGAAATTCGGCGTTTATTAGAAAATCGGCGTTTATACTAAGGTCGGAATTTTTACTGAAAAATCGGCGTTTTTACTAAGATCAGAATTTAATTGGAAAATCGGCGTTTTATCTAAAAAATCGGCGTTTTTACTTTTATCAGATTTTTTGCTAGAAAGTCAGTGTTTTATCTAAAAAATCGGCGTTTTTACTAATATTAAAGTTTTTCTTAGAAAATCAGCGTTTAAAAAAAATCTTCGTTTTTATTAAGATTTTAGTTTTTACTAGAAAATCGGCGTCTTATCTAAAAAATCGGCGTTTTTACTAATATCAGTTTTTGCTTGAAAATCAGTGTTTTATTTAAAAAGTCATGTTCATGGTCAAGTTAATGGCCAAGTTTATGCTGTTGCTCGATTCGAACTTTACTTTGATAATGATATAAAGTTTCACATGAGGACCTGGCCTGACCATGAACTTGATTCGAACTTGAAGTCCAGGTAAAATTCAGCCTTAACCTGAACTTTAAGTTCCAGGGTCAATTTAAAATTAATTTCAAACCGAACTTGACCTGAACTTGAACTTGTCAAGTTCACTGTCAAGTTTAACTTGAACTTGAGAACAGCTCTGACAATAATACCCCAAAATTGTTATTTCATTTTTCGCAAGATTGATTGAGTTGCCCACATATTAACTGTGTATGATATGTGTGCTCAAAGGATCTCTTACAGAGATAGTTCTCTCATACATATGGGGACCTTTTATAGCGAGAGTCGAGTGTAATACTAAAGTGTAAGTTGCCTTACTCTTATAATTAATCACTTATATTAAGCATTAAAATAATTAGGCAATACTTTGTTTTATGCTTGTCTTCAAATGAGGAAAATGTGTAATTTCAAATAAACGTGACTTTATCCACTACAAAAATTGATACCTACCGTCGGCACGAGCAACTACGATTTTTCCCAAAACAAGTTTCCTCAATCACTAAACTAAATATGTGAAATGTTCTTCCATATATAAGAATACTGTACATTAACAACGGATACACATCAACGACATCAAATTTCACTCTTAGCACGTAGTAATTGGGTGTAATACCGTTGTTGTATTGAATATCCATATGTCTAACCTGACCAAATTGTTTTGCATTTTAAATCAACCGACGGCAACTGAAGCCAGAAGTCCAGCAAAACACATACACCAGCCCTAACACTCCCTATATCTTTATTTCTGAACAACAAAAAGAAGAAATTCGAAAATATTGTCTAAGCCACAAGCACCGGATTCTCGCTATAAGAGATCTCCATATAAAGAGAATTCTCTGTGAGATATCCTTTGGGCCCAAATATCACAGTATATGCATACCATAGCTCTCTCCATAAAAGAATTTTTATAAGACAGACTGAATATTGGGATTTATAACGTTAACATTTAACGAGAGTTCATTGAATAAGACGGAATTAGCAAATATGCTTGGACCATTGGCAATGAAATATTTCTACAAGGGCTATGAGTGGTCAAATTACTTTGGTCAAGTTCCATTTCGTTGGAATCCTAAAACTAAAATAATGTATCCTACAAAGAAAGAATCTGACATGATAAAGTTTTATTGCTTTTGGTCAGCAGTACTTGTATGTTTTGCCTGGTCGGCCTTGCGAACATTCCACGCTTCAGAGGTCGATAAACCCACGCTAATTGACAGAACGTACTACATCGTGTCTTTAATTTTGTTCCTGATCCAATGTTCATTGATTGCAATGTTAGTAGATGGAACGATTTTAGACACCCAAATTTACACCGTTCATCGGCAATACATAGTTTTTGCCACAGAGTTCAAAAGTACCGTGTTGATTTTATTTATTTATCTAATAATTTACCTTTGTATTCAAGTTTTGTTCATGGGGCAACCACATTAACCTTAAACAACATTAACACATTTTAGGAACTAAATATTTTATTCTTTACAGAAAAATACATAAAGCAGAAAAAAAGCTGCTCGTTTCTGGACCAATTGAAGATGGACAAAGCTGGTGTGAACATGATGGGGATCTACTTTGGTTACATCACCTGTACAATCCTAACAGCTCCCTGTGCCATTTTCTATCAGAAAATGCCACTATTTGTGACCTCTGTAGTGGATTTGCCACTTCATCTGCAAGTTCTTCTACATTGTTTCGAAATATGTTGCCTTATGTATTATGACGGTGCATATTGTGGGAGCTTATTAAATTTGTTCCTACCGGCGATCGAATATTTGTGTGGCATTGCGGATGTGCTGGATGAACTGGAGTGAGAACGCAAAGAAATTTAAATTATATTCGTGTAAAGATCGTCGTGTACACACGTATTTGAACTATAAAATTTGGCAATTTTGGTTTTAATTTATAGCTTAAACATACCGGACCATAAATCCGATGATTTAGTGCGCACACCGAAGGTATTCATGAAAACCATACGCCAGCTACAGCTCCTGAATTCTTTCGGGGTGCAACTCTATTGTCCCAGGTTAATCCCTTGCCTTAAATGGTTTGGCCTATTTTTGGTAGTCTACACTTCCTATGGCTCCATTAGATTTGGAGGGATGCTTGCCCTTTTGATGTCCGCGGAATCAACACTTGTATTCATTACTCTCGTCAATGGTTTCTCCGTTTGTGCTGACATACATGAAAAGTCAAAAAATATGCTGCACAGTTGGAAGAGTCAAAACCAACCGCTAGTGGTTAAAAAGTTCCTTCGAAGCGTCAAACCGTTGTATATTCAGGTGGGTTCGGTTGAGAAGATCGATAAAGGAATGATCCCTTCTATGTTTGAGTTTGTTCTGTCCTCTGTTTCGGATTTACTCGTAGCAGCCTAGAAATTTATTTGACGAAATATTGTAGAAAATAATAAATACATAGTTTATTAATACAAATGAGTGTGCACCATAATTATCGCCACAAACATAAAAATATTAATTTCTTGGCAGATATTATGCATCTGGCTCGTTTTCACGAGCAAATTTTTATACAGCTGACAGTATTATTCATATAAATCATGTTTGCTACATACTTATTGATCATTAGACATGCCAAAATTCCTTCGGACAAACTTACAGATGTGCTTAGATCATTTCCAGCTAATCTCTCTGAGTGTACTTAACTGAATTTGCTGCTTAAATCCTGCCCGTGGAGCAGAATACAATACCGCTCGCTTTCTGTTTCGTATGTACTTCGTGCATTTTTTAGGCACATCATCAGTTTGGAAATTTTAGCTTAAACAATTTTTTTAAATAATTACATTCATTTTTAAGTATGGTTCTTTACTAAGAAATTATAACAAGTTCATGCAAACAGCATGTATTTTTATTTTTAAGCCAGCTTTCAGATAATTACTTTAGATATTTTGAGATTAGTTTTACCTTATAACCGACTTAAATAAACACAGTCCACTCTCGCTATAAGAGACCCCTCTATAAAAGCACTCCCTCCATAACAGCACTTATTGACCCGCCCGTGCATCTTTGTATGTTATTGACTCCCTCTATAAAAGCACTCGCTATAAGAGCATTCGCGCTATAAAAGTCAAATTTCCCAGGCTGTTGAGGCCTACAGCTCTCTTTATAATAGCATTTGTATGTAAAATTGACATTTTGCCTGTATATTTACTCCTGTCTGTTGCCTTAATAAGGAAATATTAACTTTTGAAAAAATATAATTGCTACTTTAAGTTATTTCGGCACCAGATTCAATAATAAATAAATACAATAGGCATATAGTATTCTCTAATCACACCTAGACGTTTAAAAAAGCAGTATAGGAATATTTTGTTTAAATTGTTTGTTTACAATACTTACAAAATAATTGGGCAAAGAATTTTTTGTGAAATGCAAGAGTAAAAAATTAAATATGAAATTATTGTTAGTATAAAAAACACTCGCATTTTAAAAAATCATACAATTTTTATAAATGATAAATTAAAAACTAGCAAGAAATAACCAATATTAAATGTAAACCAATGGTAAATGTTGTAATTATGTACTTATATTTACAGAATTGGCACTAGGAAACTGCTACAAAACATAATAATATCTGTCAAAATATAGCTTTTGTATATTGACGTATTCTACAGCTCATTTAAACAGTTTTTAGTGTTTTTCCTCTATAACAGCATCACGCAGGGCTATTGTTGATTGGAGCCCTATTCAAGATTGAATGTACCAATGTTCTTGGTGTTCTTCTTTTAAGTCATATCAACATCTGGACTTATTCCTACTTCATGACAATAATGAAACTCAAATTCGGCATAATGCTTACAGTGGATTCCTATAGCGTGCTATTTAATTTTCGTCATCGTGTTTTTTATGTTTTCTATCAGGGAACTGGTAAAACTCAACGCCAAATGTTTAAACGTCAAAATACCCTGAGCTTTCAAATGAAAATCAAAACCTTCGTTGCAACAAGTTTGGAACGTTGGATCTAGATTTAGGCATCCGATTTAAGATCAGGCGCACACGAAGCACAAGAACTGAAAATTGTGGATATTTCATCACTGATACTTTATAATAAATATTAATTCACAATTGGCTAATTCTAAATTATTTATTACTTTAGATTTAACCAGTAGCAATTTACCTAATAATTTATTCAAATTGTAGAATGAAATAATAGCTATAGTTTAGTCCTGGGTAATTAGAGTAAGTATTTTTCCAAATACGGGCCTAATTGTAAAAATTGTTTCTGGCCCATTAGTTTTATAGTTGATAATTTTTGCAGTTGTATCTAATCGTAAGTCCGGTAAAGTGTCAATTAATAATTTTATTCCATAATAACGTCGTAAGGAATATTAGAGTTAACCCATCTTGCACTTAAAGTAGTGGTAGCAGTTGTTGCAAAATCAATAAATTAGTTATTATCATTATAATGTTAAATCAATGTGGAAACTAATACTTACGCGAAGGGCATATAATTAGGCAATTATATTTTCTTCAACTTTCACATATTTAAGCACTGGTAATTGTTAATTTTTTCTTAATTTACATTGTCTTCTTCTTTACAGCTAAATTCCCCGTATTTTCCATCAACGTCCATACCTGTCTATCGTATTTTCTTAAACGCCTCAAATATCCGTAGCATCAAGTAGCAGACTGAAATTGTTTTCGATTCTCTTGCATCTCCATTATACCTTGCTTAGAATACAACAGCAAAAACGATGGACGGCGTAATTCAATATTTGAAAGTTAGAAAAAAGACTCCCATTGATTCAACTATAGAACAATTTATAATAAAATTTACCAGAAAAATAATTTTCTACTCCATAAACCTGTCTTCGTTTCTGAAAACGGTTCCATATACACTGGAGTCGGTGGAAACTATGAGATGCAAGTATTTTCAACAAAAATGGCAATTTGCTGTTTATCATGTCGTCATATTTGCGTTTACTGCTCGTACAGCATTTACTTTTCTGACGTTTGCGTTGTCATTTGTAAACGATTGGGGGCGTAGTGACCTTAGGGCTTTCAACGTCATGTTGCTAATTGTTATGACGTTTTCAAACATCCTCGCCCATGCCATTTATTGCAGACATTCAGAAGCGTACATAATGGCTGGTCACGGTGCGGACATGTACCAAATCGTTCAAGGTAATAAACAATGTGCAGATGCTATGCAATGTACTATAAATACACTGAACTCTCATTATTAGAGAACCCTATAAATCACCAAAAGTAGTCTTTTAAAAAGAATTCTCTTGTATAAAGAGTCCGTATGTTTGTTTGTAGGTAACTCTCCATGTTGTAGAATAATTTATATACATACAATAACTACAATTAGCTTTCTTTAAAACAAGGCTGAAAATCCGAATCGGTATCGGAATCGGAAAAGAATCGGAAAAATTTTGGGATTCGAATCGGAATTTTTATTTCTCGAATTGTGGTGTCCGAATTTAAATTTCAGGATCGGAATAATAAAATGTGATCAAAATTTTAATTTTCCCTCCAAAACCGCGTCAAAACTTTGAATATGGTTGGTCAAAAATCTGTTATTACGATTTAGGTACCTTTCGATTGACGTACAAATTAATAGATTTTGAGAAAACAAGTTTTTTATAAAAGGTAGAAATTAATTCATTTTAAATTAAATTTTTTCAGCTCGTTGTTTTTTCTGTTGTACAATCATCATCATCACTAAATGAAGTTTTTGAAGGATTCACTTTTATTATAAAATTTTAAATTCTGAATTAGTCTGCAAGCAAAAATTCAAAGTTAATATTGTCGGCAAATGTAGTTCTTGCATGTGGTGATGTGGTTCACTACATAGATGTATACAAAAGAGAATTGTGTCGCACATTAGAATGTCTTTAGATTTTTACATACAATTGATAATCGGCTACCAATAAGATGAACTGAATGGTTAAGTTTAGCTTAACCTTACCGCTTGGATGATCTTATATTTATAACTGATCCGAACCGAAGCCGATATTCAGTTGTAACGGGTCACCGTTCGGTTAATTTTATTCGGTGAAATTGTTCAATCCGAATGTCGGTTATCCGCGTTGAACCAAATCGATTTCATTCGTAAACACGAGGACTCCGAAGCTCGCTTAATATTAAAGAGAGTTCTCCTATACATATGGAGGTCTCTTATGGAGGTAGTTCATTGTAACTATGACACACCGAAATCTCACCTCAAGAGACCTCCATATATACGAGTACTGTTTATTTAGAAAATCTTTTAGCCCGCCTTTCATACGTGGTTACACGCATAAGACGTCTCAGTAGAAGAAAATTGCTTTAATTATGATGAATAATGGAGGTATATTAAGAGTTCAGTGCATGTAAGCTCAAAGATTCTCCTAAACAGAGAGTTCTCTCCCCTAACAAATTAATAACTAATATTTTAGTTCTGGTATGATCTAAAATATAATTTTTCAGATTAGTTTTAAGACTTTGTTACCATTTCCACGAATTAGTTTTTGTAATATTTTCATTTATTACAGAATACGGAGTTCAGCTCCCTATGTGGTACACTCGCTCATTTGTAATCATTGTAATGAATGGTTTAGCTGGGATACTGATAATTGGATGCCTCACAAAGCTGATTCTATACGGCATTCACTATGACACTTACCTTCATGGATACTATTATTTTCCCAATGAATGGAAAACCATTTGGTTGTTTCTGGTTTTCCTCGTTTGGGAAGTTTTGACCTGCGTCTGGAATTACTCAATCTGTATGACAGTAGTGACGTACCTCCTGTTCGGGGTCCTTCCTACCTTGCATATTTTACAGCAGTTGACGTAAGTCCCTGCAGTCCTGCAGACATCATTCATTGCTAAATTTGAGGAGTGTTACAAAATTTTGATAATTATATGTATGTATATGACTAAGTATGTAAATATATGCTTAACCATTCATTTTGTTGCACTATGTGGTTCCATATTAGGGCATTAGTGAAACTGAACCCAAAAGTTTTAAAACTCTATGTCTACATGCAAGTGGTGTTCAACAGTGTCAACGACTGTACCAGCGTGTTTCTCACACCAGCTTACTGCACATTCGTTGTGGTCAGCGCCACGAGCTGTCTATACTTTACCATCACCGCGTACGGACAAATCCATTTAATCTTGTATTTACCCTTTTTTCTATCGTCAGTTTTCTTTTTCATACTGATCGTGATCATCGACGGTCTAACCTCAAAGTACCCCCAATATTCCCAAAAAATTCGAAGTCATCTTTTCCACAAATATGTTCAGGTTCAAGAGCTAGACTTTGGCGTGGCGGCCAGGTCGTTGAAGAAAATGCACGTGCAGAAGAGGGCAAAAGCACTGCAGCTCATTACATTAAAAATTTCATTTTATGGATATTTCACCATTGACAGCATCAATGTAAAGATGACATCGATTTGTGATAATCTTCTACTTTTATTGCAATGGTAATTTCCAATAATTATTAAAGATGTGACGATGAAATACACGTAAGTGCACAGATTATCAATTTACGAAATAAAGCAATTGCGTTTGGTTTGATAAAATAGTGATTTTTTCATATAAAGCATCTTACGTTTTTTTTAAACAAAATCTTTTTCATATATTATAGCTATTAATTTATATAATTGTTTAAGTGAATGTGAGCAATATTTGAACAACTTTATTTTTATTAGTAGGCAACTTAAACTAGCGAAATAATATTTACTTCAAGTTTTTTAAATATTCTTGTTGGTTTTTTAAATTAAAAATTGTTACACTTTTTCGTCGTTTTGTAATTTGTTACCAACATTCTTATTCTTTTCAGTATTGCGCGTATTACATATTATTTCTACCTTCTATAAAAATGGTAGATTCTTCCAGTAATTTTGGTCGTAGGAGGACTCTCAATACGTCATTAGAATGGTCCTAAAATCGTAAGAACAGATTTTAAATTAAACCCAATTTACTATTTTAAAATGTTTCACCCGTTTTGGGAGGAAAAAATCAAAATTTCGATGACTTTTTATTTTTTTCCGAAAAATCCGTAACTCGCAGACTTTGTCGTGGTGGGTAATTTTGAAACACCATTAAATTACCTTTATGGTGGTATTTTGTAATGACCGAAAAATACATTCATGTGATAGGAACCGTGAAAATAAAAACAAAAAGTCCATCATTATCTTAAATTCCGCCGTTGGTTAGTAGGTCGTGTCTTTATATTTTCTTCGTGTTAGCGTTAAATTAAAATTATTAATCTGTTTACATGATACTTAAAGAAGTTTTGGCGGCATTATATTTTAAAACCATAATTTTTTAACTGCCCACTTTTGGTTTTAAGTCATAAATTCGTTAGTAAATTACATGTTGTAAGATCGATAGAACTTTTTGGGCCATGAAAAGTGTAAACCTTTTATTCCGCTGGAGCGGATTGTATTACATATGTGTGTACAAAACAAAAATTCAGGTCAGTCGGAAGTTATCTGAAAATATTGATTTCAAAACTCTTGGCCCGATACGGATGGGGAAGTATATCAGCAAGCGATTTGTATACACTGACTCTTATAGGAATTCTCCTATAGAGAGAGCTAATATACATAATACTATATGTAAGATATGTGGGCCCAAACAATCTCTTACAGAGAGAGTTCTCTTATATGGAGATATCTTATAAAGAGAGTTCGGTGTAGTAGTAAAAAGTCTGGTGTATCATTATTGTCAAATCTTAGTTGAAACCATTTTTAGTAATATTTATATTCAAGTTCCAGAATATTTGCACGACTCTATTTATAATTACGTGCAACTTGAACCAACTACATAAATACTAGTTTCTAAGTTGTAGATATTCTTGTGGATTTTTCATTACCGTTTTTCATTAAAATTACATTCGTATAGGAATATTCCTATTCGTAATTTTGTGTGTATTATTATTGATCTAAAAATATGCGTGATAACTGATAACGATTGTGTAAATAAAAACAAAAGTGCTATCAAAATCCTAAATTGCACCATTGTTTAGTAATGTTTTAACATTTTCTCCATTTTAGACTAAATAAAATTATTTATCTAAATACATTGCGGACAAACCATCATTGCTAGCATTTAATTTTGAACGCATAATTATTTTTTTAAACTGATTACTCTTGGTTTTAGGTTATAATTTCGTTAGAGAATTTTTTGTTTTCAATACAAAAATTCCGTAAGCGTAAGGTACGAGTAAATGATTTTATCGGATTTGAATTTGAAACATCGGCTTGGCAACAATCGTTTTTAAGTATTTTATAGTTCACTATTTCTTCGTATAACTTATCGCCCGAGCATCAACTATTTTTTGTGCTTTATTTAGAACCCAAAGCTTTCAATGTAAAAAATCCTTTCCGGGTAGGGTACGGGTGATTGATTTTCTCGGATTCAAAATAGGAAATGAAACCTGGCAGCAGTCGTTTTAAATATTTTAGTGCAATACACCGGACTCTCTCTATAAGGAATCTTTCCATAAGGGAACCCTACATATGTATAGTATTACTATCGAACCAACCGCACACATATCATACATATGATTTAAGCTCTCTATTAAAGAAACTATCCCTATAGTAGCAGTTTTGACCTGATTTATAGTATGTCCTTGTAAAGAGAGACCGGTGTACTTCATCCATAGACTGACAGCCTGAGCACGAAACAGTTTTTATTCCTCCTGTGGAAGCCATTGAATTGTACCATTTTATCTAATATATATATATATGTACGCCCAACTTCAAACGATTTAATGCGTAGGATGTTTATGACCTAAATATTTCTTTAGTTACTCTTCATTCCTATTTTATTATTCTCTATAGCTAAATTTCTCATTATCAATCAACGTCAATACTTCTCTAACGTCGCCACTTAAACGTCGCAAATGTCCGTATTCTTGGACAAAAACAGGGAAACACAAACTTGAATTCTGCCACGTATTTCTTTATTCCACTATTTGTAAAATAGTAGTGCAAAAATTTTATTGAAGAAAAAATGAATCGCTTTATTGCATTTTTGAAAGTTAGAAGAAAGGCTCCCATTAACACAACTGTAAAACAGTTCATAATAAAAGTCACCGCGTTAGTGATTTTCTACTCTATAAATTTGTCCTCGTTTCTGAAAACATTTCCATATACGCTGGAGTCCGTGGAAACCATGCGGATCAAGTATTTTCAACGAAAATGGCAATTTGCTATTTGGCACTTCGTAATGTTTGTGTTCACTGTACGGACAGCATTTACCATACTGACATTTGTATTGTCATTGGTAAATGGCTGGGGAGGCAATGACCTTCGAGCGTGCAACGTCATAATGGTACTAGCTATGACGTTTTCAACCATCCTAGCGCATACTCTATATTGGAGATTCTCGCAAGGGTACGTAATGGTTGGTCACGGTACGGATGTTTACCGAATCGCCTCTGGTAATAATTAATTATGTGCAGTTGGTGTGTATGATACTGAACAAGTACACTGAACTCTCGCCTATAAGAGAACGCTATAAATCACTAAAATCAGCCTCTTATATAGGAATTTCCTTATTGAGGGAGCTAGTATGCACATGAAATTGCGTGATATGCGGGTTCAAAGGATCTCTTACAGAGAGTTCTCTTATATGGAGATCTCTTATAGCGAGAGTCCGGCGTACAGTGTGTGCAATATCTTAGCTTTAGCAACTAGCAACCTACGTGTTTCTTAATATTCTTAAATCACTATATTGTAGGAAATGCAATTCTGAATATATAAACACTTTTAGAACTTAAGTTAGGACGATTTGATGTAGTTTAGTATTACTGTTTCAAGAGGGTTATATGGACAAATTTTATATTTTTTAAACATTTTTTATGCGAATATTAACTGAAATTCGTAACGACATTCAGCATTGCATTTTGTGTTTCAATTGGTTTAAAATTCTCTAAATGAAATATTGTATTGCTTATTGTTAAATGCAAGGGATTTTTGTCGAACGCTTTGATTTAAATTTAGTAGTAAACAAAAGTTTAATTAATTTTGCCTGTATTTTAGAACACTGAATTATAATGTAGACAAAGATTTTACACATTTTTAAATTTTAACAGAATACGGAGTGAAGCTCCCCATGTGGTACACCCGTCCGTTTGTGATAATTGTAACCAACGGTCTGGCTGGAATACTGATAATCGCATGCGTAACAAAGATTTTTATATACATCATACATTACGACACTTACCTTCACGGATACTTTTATTTTCCCAAGGAATGGAAGACAATTTGGTTGTTCCTGATTTTCCTCATTTTGGAAGTCCTGAACTGCCTCTGGTCTTACTCGTTCTTAATGACAATAATCACTTACCTTGTATTCGGGGTCGTTCCTACGTTGGATATTTTGAAACAGATGACGTAAGTTCTTCCTGTGACTAAATCGTAGGAATGTAATTTCAATTAATTATAAACAGGGCTGGGACCATTTCGCGTTTTTGACCCTAAAAATTTCGCAAAATTACAGTCAATTTTTCGCAGTATTTCGCGCAATTGATAACGAAATTTCGCGGTATTTCGCGATTTTTACACAATTTTTTAATTTTTTTTTATTTTGGCTTTGTTTTGCGGTTTTTAACATCATTTTCACTATTTTTACCGAGTTATTTCCAATTTTGAGCAGTTTTTAATGCCAAAAGTAGATAAAAATAATTTAGGAATTTATTTTTCTAAATTAAATTGACATTTTTGTGCAATAAATTCCAAAAAAAGTTGTTGGAGTTCACATTTTGCAGTATTTCGCGTTTTTACAATATTTTTTGCCCATTTCGCGATTTTCAAATTTAATTTTTAAGGTTTTGGGATGTTCGGATGTCCAATAAAACAATTTACCCAGCTGGGAATACTCTATTATAAATTTTTAATTTTGTCGTGTTTTTCGCGATTTCCCAGCTCTAATTGTAAAACACCGCTGTCTTTAGGAGATTCTCATATCATCTCCATCCATGCCATTTTAAGTATATATACATATACATAGGAGTTATTTTGAGGGAATTGCTTTGAAAGAGACACATTTTAGTGATGTATAACGTTCTTTTATATTGAGTTTTCAGTGTAATTATGTATAGTTGATTTGTCATACGTACAAACATATGTATCTACATATTTTAGGACACTGGTAAAACTGAACCCAGAAGTTTTGAAACTGTACATCTACATGCAAATAACGTTCAATAGTGTCAACGACTGTGTCAGCGTCTTTCTCACACCGGCTTACTGCACATTTGTTGTGGTCAGCGCCACGAGCTGTTTGTACATCACTGTCACGGCATACGAACATGTCCATATTATCTTCTATATCATGTTCCCTTTTGCAACCTTGATCTTCTTCATGCTGATCGTGATCATAGACGCACTAACATCTAAATACCCTCAATACTCCCAAAAAATTCGAAGCCATCAGTGCCACAAATATGTTCAAGGTCACGAGCGAGACGTGGGATTGGCGGCCAAGTCATTGAAGAAAAGATGCGTGCGGAAGAGGGCGGAAGCGCTTCAGATTATTAAATTAAAAATATCATTCTATGGGTACTTTACTATTGACAGTGTTAATGTTAAGATGAAATCAATTTGTGATTATTTGCTGCTTTTATTGCAGTTATAATATAAACATACGTATCTATTTTAAATATTACAATTAATATTGTTTTAATATTGTTTTTGAGGTGCGGCGGCCCAATCAAGTTAATCCGGCTATATTAGTATGTATGTACATGTCTTACATATACTTTATATACATAATAC
>JAQGAK010003790.1:0-13956 GCA_034696945.1 Lipothrix lubbocki
CATGCGAGCCCAAAGGATCTCTTATAGAGAGAATTCTCTTATATGGAGGCCTCTTATAGCGAGGTTCCAGTGTAACTTTTTCGGCCTAAACTGTAATACTAGGTAATATCATTTTTATTTATTTATTAAAAAAATGAATAAAACTAAACACCTGAAACAAAAAATATTTTAGAAACTGTACGTTAATTCATTGATTCATGCCCGAGCGGAGCAGATGAGCTCAAATCCGGGGACACTAAATATAAATATATATAAAAACGAGGTGGGGCAAGTGCACAAACCAAGAATTCCCTGAAGAACCAAACCCAACGCCTTCGTGTAAGGAGGGGAGAATTTAATTCGGCACGTTGGAAAAATCGTTTGATCCCCATCGATTAGGGATATGAACGACATAAAACACGTCACCGCCATTGCGAGTCTCCACGTGATGAGGATAAATAAACCAAACATTTTATCTTTCCTGATCAGAGCCAACCGTTTTTCTACTGTGGTTACTCCTAAAAAGAGGTGCTAAATAACATGGAACTTTCTTTACATCTTATTTCCCGCAAATTAAAGCGTGTGATTGAATGTGTGTGAAGGTTATATAAGGTCAAGCAGAATAGAAACGTGGTCCGCAATTTTGCGGGGAGTGCATGAGTTATGGTGCTTTAGTCGAGTACCCTCATGAGCTGGGATGGAAGCCAGGACAGAACGTAAGGGTACTGGTGACTTCGACACCTCTTTACGTTCATTATCCCGTCGTGGTGGGAGTATCTATTGCAGATAAATAATTAGTCCTGATTTATCGACTGCTGAGGGCGGCCCTGTCGGGAAATAGTGTGGGGATGTTGAAATGAATTGTGTGGAGATGGAAATGTATCTAATAATAAACGTTGTTCCAGAAAACTAGGTAAAGTTGAAAATGGACGGAGGAAATAAGAAATCTAGGACGGCACGGAGGAGGATTCTTACGGAGGAATTGACCAAGAAGGAGCAGGAAAAGGAGCAAGTCGATGAAATGCAACGGCGCATGAACGGAAATCTAAAATCTGTGATCAATTCGTCACAATATAATTCCAGTATTGAGGAAGAGAGCAGTAGTAGCTCGTCTGACGAGTCCGATGTCGTGCAAGATCCCCCACGTACGGATCAGAAACGGGCACGACCCCTCAAATCAAGTTTTTCAGTAGTGGCGAGGAGACTGATCAGAGTCCAATCGACTCGGGGGCTGCTCCACCAGCCTGTGAAAAATGTTTCACGCCAAATGTGGATGTTGAAATCCAGGTGGAACAGCTGGAGATAGATTTGAGTACGACAGTAGTTAGGAGGCCACGTGCTCATGCATATTTTGTAAGGTAAAGTCATTTAATATTAATAACAATTATGTCATCAAACGGACAGTTAATTCTTGGTTCTTATTATCTGTTTTGTTGGTCATCAGACCAAGCTATTACAGCTTTTGGCACCAGTCCACGGCACAAAGTATCCTAAGACGATTGCCCCCATGATAACTTGTGTTATCACGAGTAAGTGGAGACCGCCTGCGAAGAAAGAGGCGGATGTCAAATTGGGAAGACTTGTGGCATCACAGCGCGGACACACTAGTCGCGAAACCCATCGCGTAAGACAATGAATTTAACAGATACCAGTTTGAATATGAATTGACCAAGTATTTACGGCTATGTAACAAAATCTGTTTTTTTTGCAGTCTAACCAGGTTAGAAGCAAGAGTACGCCCAGGGAAACTTTGCCTTCTGGCAGTACGACAGCCAGTCGGGGGGAAGGGGCAAGAGTCTGGCCAGAGGATCACTGCAGTCGAAAAGGACGACTAACAGTCGGGACGCAGTCGGGCATCAGTCGTTCGCGACTGAGAGTCGTAAAAAGAAAAATGGACGGGAAGATGACCGTGACCGGAGGACACCGGGAGATCACGTTGAGGTTAGTAACAAGTGTATAGATACGAGGTAGCCTTGTGGGTTGTGTGACTCATTCAATATGCAATTTATGTTGTGATTTAAATAGGATGAGTCGCTTAAGGATAGGGAAGAAGACCCGCCTAAGCAAATGTCCAAGTCGGGGACTAGGACTCAAAGTCCCGACTCGACAGAAGATCCGTCGGTCTTGACTAAGAGAAGTAGTCACAAGAAACGACGGCTGGAAGAGCGTAAGGAGACTACGCCGGAAAATACCGTTGAGGTGGGTATATAAAAACGAGGTAGCCTGTGAACCTTGTGGGTTATGCGACCGATTTTTAATGCATTATATGTTGTCATTTAAACAGGTCTAGAAACTTCCTGCGACCCCACGGAAGTTTTTAGAGAAGAAGATGGAGTCGAACAAGACCCAGGAGAAATCGGAAGAGCAGAAGCAAGCGACCCTGCGCAAAAGACGCAAAAGTGGCTGGCACATGGCTGTCATTAATAAGTGTGCACGGCCTGCCCAAACACGCACACAAGTCTCGAGAAAGCTAAGACCTGCACGAACAGGGCCAATGATCTCATGCCTTTGTGTGACGTGTGCGACCGACCTTTCTCAGATCCGACCCGACTGAAAAACCATTTTGTAAGCACCCATGCTGCCGCGGGAACCATGCCGGGCAGAAAATTCATGAAGCATGGGCGAAAGGCCCTGGCCGAAAGGAAGTTAAAGTGGAAGATGCTCTAACCATCGCAGGAACTGATTTCAGCCCGGACGTCGAGGGACAGGTAAGTTAGTCGCGACTGGCCGTCGTCCCGACTGTCAGTCGTCCCGACTGTTTTAAGACTGCTTATTCTAGCTAAGTTAAACCTAGGTTAAGTTGTTGTATTTTAATTCAATTGTAACATCTGTATTTTGTTCAATTAAAAAGTCAAAAAAAAGTTGAAAAAATAGCAAAAGCCTGTCCGCCTAACGGACAGGCTTTTTTTATATTTTTTTCGAGAACGTTTGGACTTAGAAAATTTTTCCGAGTCGCTGAGGCCCGTCCGACTCGTATGAGTCGTACGGGCCTAAAATAATTCTTCTCACGGTGCCAATTCCCTCACGGTCACCGTATTTCCTCACGGTCCCTATGATTAACATGGGACCGTGAGGGAAATTCCCTCACGGTACCAATTCCCTCACGGTCAGCGTATTTCCTCACGGTCCCTCTGATTAACATGGGACCGTGAGGAAAATTCCTCACGGTGCATATTCCCTCACGGTCACCGTATTTCCTCACGGTTCCATTTGATTAACATGGGACCGTGAGGGAAATTCCCTCACGGTGCCAATTCTTTCACGGTCACCGTATTCCCTCACGGTACTAAAGCCTGTCCGCTTGTCGGACGGGCTTTTTTATATATTTTTTCTTGAACGTTGTTGGGTGAGTGACGGAGATCTGTAGTGGAGGAAGGTGTCACCAGGATTAGTTCAGGAAGTTGTGACCAGGATTAGGTTAGCCAAACCAGAAACGAGCATATCTCGAATTCCGCTCAACCGAAACCAACCAAACTTGATGGGATTCTTGCACCGGAGTAGACGCTCTTTCCCAGCAATTTTCATGAATATCCGTCGAGCCAAACAAAAGTATTTATAGTCAGAGCATGGAATGAATCAGACTCCAAAATCTATAACTAACCTCATTTTTTTCCCTGGCCAGCTGATCGACTCTAAACTTGCAGAGATTCTTCCTCCGGGGTTGTTTTTTCTTCCCAAAAAATTTCTTCTGAATTCGTCTAGTCAATCAAAAGTATTACGAATTTATTATTATTTATTCTTATTATATTTTTATTATTATTTATTCTTATTATATTTTTATTATTATTTATTCTTATTATTTTTTTATTATTATTATTTATTCTTATTACTTTTTTATTATTATTATTTATTCTTATTATTTTTTTATTATTATTTATTCTTATTATTTTTTTATTATTATTATTTATTCTTATTATTTTTTCATTATTATTTGTTATTATATTTAATTTAGCTACATAATTCATTTCAGATATTAATTAATTAAACGTACGATATTGCTTCACAGATGATGATATCTCCATAAATAAAGGAACTTTCTCGTGGGACAAAAAAAGGCGATGCGCTTTTGAAAGATATTAGTATTGACGTCAAACATGGTTCTCAAGTTGCAATTGTTGGAGCAGTGGGCAGTGGGAAATCCTCACTTTTATCCGCGATTATTGGCGAAATGTACAAAATCTCCGGAGAGACTTGTTCAATTGTAAGTTAAACCTGGATGTTTCAACTAATTGTTTTTAATGATTGGGGAATGATTTATTACTAATAACAGCTTTACAATTTTATTATAAATGTATGTATGTATTACTAATTTTACAGGGCTCAATTGCTTACGTTGCTCAACAAGCGTGGATACAAAATGCAACGATTAGAAATAACATTCTATTTGACCAACCGTTTGACGGGAATTTTTACCAAGATGTTGTCGAAGCATGCGCGCTTATTCAAGATTTGAAAGTCTTACCGAGTGGTGATAGGACTGAAATTGGCGAAAAAGTCAATGTCAAACAAATTATAGTTTCCCATAGTAACTGTACCACGTGATTATAACCACGTGGTACAGTTTATATAATGTTTTCAATATTTACCTACTTTGTAGGGAATCAATTTGAGCGGCGGGCAAAAGCAGCGCGTTGCCTTAGCCCGAGCAGTGTACAGCAAAGCGGATATTTACTTGCTGGACGACCCCCTCAGCGCAGTCGATGCTCATGTTGGCAAACACATTTTTGAGAAGATTGTCGGACCGAATGGCCTGCTTCGTCATAAAACGAGAATTCTCGTCACACATGGAATTGCGTTCCTTCCTAAAGTTGACAGGATTTATGTGATGGAAGACGGCATGGTGCGGGAATCGGGAATGTTTTCGGAGCTGCTGGATAACCAGGTATGCGCTATGGTTCAATTTCGTTTCCTGAATTGCCTTAAAATCAAAATATTTGACAATTATAAAACTCATACACAAAATAAATAATAAATAGAGGTGGCAACTTTTTTCAAGGGAGCCTTCGTAAATTTCATGGCTCAGTATTCAAATGATGGTGAAAGCAGTGAAGATACTTTTCTTGAAAAAGATTCAGAGGAAATTTTTGCGGACTTTCCTAATTCCGCAACATTGCTCGTAACACCTGAGAAACAACAACAAGAGATTACTCCAGAAGGAAATGACAAATTAATTAAGGACGAGACGTCCGCGGTCGGGAATATTCAAAACAACGTGTACGTCTATTTCTTTAAAACCATGACCTGGTCAATGATGCTTTTATGTCTTCTATCCTACATTGTTTCATTTGGTGAATAAATTTTTGAAATATTTTTTTTAAATCTTGGTTACTTTATTAATGAAGTTCCTATTAAAATTTTAGAAATGTAATAAAAACTTTAAATTCCAGGCCTAAGCTTATATTCCACATTTTGGTTATCCGACTGGACAAAATATTCGAATCAAACGGACCCTATCCAAGATACTTACAATCAGTATTCGTATTTAGTAATTTACGGCAGCCTGACAGCGGGGCAAAGCAAGTCGATTTTAACTATACATTTTTTTTGTTTAAAAAAAATATTGTAGCTCTAGATATTGGTTTACATTTGAAACTAAATTCATTGAAATGTCTGTTTGAATCCGCACTATTCGCAGTCACCACTATGTTTTTAGCAAACATTCTACAGACACTTGGAATATTAAATGTGTCCAGACATCTTCATTTTTCCATGCTTCACCGAGTTTTGCGCGCCCCGATGTCATTCTTCGATACGACGCCAATTGGACGGATCATTAACAGATTCTCTAAAGACGTGGATGTCCCTGATAGTCTGATGCAGATGTTTGCGGTCTTGGGGACGATCTACGCTTTCCGAGTTCGAATTATCTTTACATACATATACATATCATATTTTGTCATCATACATATCATAATCTTCTCTAACCTTGGGGCTGTTTAGAATCATGGAAGCAGCTGGAGGTTCCATTGAAATCGATGGAGAAAACATTTCTCAGCTTGGATTGCACGATGTCCGAAGACGATTATCAATAATACCCCAAGTATTATGATATAAATAATTTTGTATTTAATATAGAAAATTAATGTCATTGAATCAAATTTGATAACAGGATATTATTTTTTGGGCTTGTAATTCATATAGTAGATATTTAAGTTTATTCGTATTTAAAACGCAACCAAAACAAAATATTTTACTCTAATTAAAGGATCCAGTTTTGTTCATCGGAACATTGCGTACAAATCTGGATCCTCATGGAACTTGTTTGGACGAAGAATTATGGCAAGCACTGGAGCATTCCCATTTGAAAGCATTTGTGTTAACACTGTCAGGTGGGTTGGACTTAAAAGTTCTTGAAGGTGGGGAAAACCTAAGGTATAAATATTTTCATTGACGATTCATTGTTTAACTTTTTTTTATTTATTTATTTTTTATTTTTTTTATTTAATTTTTTTATTTGGCATAACTATATGCTTTGAATATGGTGGATACAACGTTACACGTACCTTCATTGAAATTATTATAGTGTGGGTCAAAGACAGCTTGTTTGCCTAGCAAGGGCGCTTCTGCGCAAGTCCAAGATTTTAATCCTGGACGAAGCTACAGCGGCTGTGGATTTAGAAACGGATGAGTTAATTCAAAGAACAATTCGTACTGAATTTCAGGATTCTACTGTCCTAACCATTGCTCATCGTTTAAATACAATAATGGACTATGATCGGTATTTTTTTTATTAATCAACATTTTTGTTTTTCTTATTATTACATTGCGTTTCCATTTTGAGACAGCTTTTTTCCGTTGGTGTAAACTTTACTTGAATGAAACACATTTCGTATAACAACACAAGTATAATAGTAATATGATAAAAAGCATTTTCAAAAATTGCAGGGTCATGGTCCTTGATAATGGAATAATTGTAGAATTTAATACACCCGAGACGTTGCTGGGGAACGAAGATACAATTTTCTATAGAATGGCGAAAGAAGCTAATGTGATTAAAAATTTTATTCCCTGATGAATATTTGGTCATTAAGTATTATACATAATAATTTTGTAACAGTCACAAAAGAAATAATTCCGCTTATAGTGTTTGAATCTATAAATAAATACAAACGAACACGTCCGTATGCGTCGTTTTTCTTCCAGGATTAGTTGTACATAGGTGTTGCTGAAGAATTTTTGGATCAGTTTACGTTTCGTTTACTTATGTACATGAGCATGCCAAAAACTTGCCGACGAGAATCATGGAAAATGTGCACTAGCTTAGTTTTTGAGGTCGACCAAAATTTCAGTGATAATCTAGACACAAATTCTCCCCAGCTCCACCAAATTTCCAATAGATAAAAAACACCCGTTAGTGCTAAGCCATATCCAAATATATAAAATATTACATTTAAGTTTTCAAATGACATTGCTTTGTAGAAGTCCGCGCTGTTATCTTCAATTCGTTTGTACAATGGAAACCTGATGCGCTCCCAAAGAATCCAGAGGTCATGCAAGCCGGAGGTAAACATACATACATTGGAATCTACTCTTTAGAGGATTTCCAAAAAAATTTGTTTCATGATACGCAGAGTACCCGTCAGACATAATCATGACTTGCGGATTTGATTTGGTGTTTACCAAGTTATTGTAATTATTTCCCCCTTCCTTTACCAGGGAATTTAGAACTGACCAAACAATTTCAAATTGCGATTCGGCAATCACAATTGCAGCTTGTTCGTTTCGTTCTGCATGTGCTGCAAATACCTTCAAAATATCCGTCACACGAACAACCTTTAAATGAAGCACAATGTATTCAAACAGCTCCCATTCAAAATACAAGACAAATTCAAGCATCGTGTCGATTGCAAAAATTACCTTATCCTGGAATTCATAACTATTTTTACCAACACTAATTCGCGTTTCTATTCCCTTATTATTATGAGTTAAGTACTTTCTACAAATTCCGCTAAACTTGTTCGGAAAATCTGCTGGCAACCAAAATGGTAATGTTGAATTACGAAGCTGATGACGACGAATATAATCCGAATCAATAACATATCCGTCTTCAAAAACTGTGTAGAGACTGAAATCCCGAAATTTCTTTAGCCGCATGGTTGTTAAATCTGTTTAAATATGTATATCCAATCCAAACTAACTCCTGCCCCTTTTACCTTGTAGCTACAATAATAGCAAAAAAAGTAACCAGTAATTTCATTAGGTGTGTGGTAAAGCAATAGAAATATATTTAGTAGGTTCCAGACTGGCAACAAACGCACCATTGGTAATGTTTTAAATTTTAACATATTTTGAAACCAATGTAATTGGGTATAATTTTGAAATAAATACAAAATTTATTCAATTGAAATCTTCCACAATCGTAAAGTAACTGGTGAACCAATTTTTCTGAACAACAAAATCTTTTTTAGACATAATCTATGGAATACTTTAGAGTTACCCATTTCGGGAGAGATTATAAACAGAGTTATTAAGCATGAGAGCGAACGGGATTTAAAAGTTAACATAATGCTTCTTGAGGGCATCGAGGGAGTTGACACCATAAAAAAGCGATGTTACATCCGAGAAATCCACGATATGTTCATATTTCAAAATGGTGATCAAGCAGTTGGGGAATTTTTGAATAATGCTAATAACTTCAACAAACGTTTGAGAATTGCAATGTAAAACAAACTTTAAAAGTAAAAACATAAAGGGATATACTTGTTTAATCTGACTGTACCAAAACATTATCCCGTTGAATGAAGAACGTTGTTTAAGTAAACATGTAGAATAATAATAAATCGTTCTAAAAGTTATTATCTGCCTTAGTTTAGTTTGTATGCGTAGAATACAAATGTGGTTTTCCTAGCATCATTAGAGCTAACGCCCTTGAAATCAATTAGGCTATATACAATTCCGGTTCATAGCAGTAGAACTTCTAACAGTTTAGGACTAAAATAAGAAAAATGGCGGTTTATCCTAACGTGGACAAAATTTGCTGGTATGCATGTGCTCGCATAATTCAAAAGTTAATAATAAAAATTATATTGTGTTTTTTAGAAAAAACGAATTTCTAGAAATTAAAAAATTGTAAATTACATTCAAATTGAACAATCTAAGTTAAATAACGGTAATGTCATTGCTTAGCCTGATGATGGACAACGATGTTGTCTGAAAGTTTGCGCTACTATTGTGAATAAATAATATCGAATTTTTAATTAACCACGTAAGCCAAGATTAAATAATGGATAATTACTCAACCCGTGGTTGGAAAGGTTTAAAATATTTGATAAAAATTCAATTTGGCTTGCAATTTTTCTTAGCACTAATTAGTTCACAAAAGTGTTCCAAGCGTATGACCCACATTAAAAATGACATTCAATTCCTTAAACAATGTAAAATTAATAATCTCCTCTATTATAAAACCGGTGTGACGTACGTCCGTTGGTCACGCTTTTACGTTCACTATTCTTTTACGGTCTGACGTGGACACCATACTATACTTTTAGGGCATAACTTGGTCAACATACTTTACGGTCTGACTTGGTCAAAATACTTTTAGGGTCTAACTTGGTCAAAATACTTTTAGGGTCTGACTTGGTCACCATACGTTACGGGGTATTGAATTTTAAGGAAGTTTAGTTGAGTTAGGTTAAGTACCTAACTAGAAATTTATATTAGCGATGTGGGCAAATAGGCGGCAAGGTATACCCAAGAAGGCTGCGGAGCAGTAATAAATAAATATGATATAAATAATGAGCAAAATATGCAATACCTCAGTCTTTAAGGCCGACTGATATTTCAATGATATTCCGCACAAAAGTTTTTCCCAGCTTCAACATATTTCGAGTAGACATAGACAAAAACACCTGCTATGGCTATGCCGTATCCAAACATAAAATATTACATTCAGATTTTTAAATGACATTGCTTCGTAGTAGTCTGAGCTGTTATCTTCAATTCATTTGTACAATGGAATCTTAAAGCGCTCCCAAACTGCCCAAAGGTCACGCAAGCCAGATGTAAACATATATTAGAATTTCCTCAAAGGATAATAAGTTAAAAATAGGTGCAGTTATTGCTAATAAATTATAGCGTAATTAAATAGCTATTATCATACATTAGGCATCTAATCAAATTAGGAGAATAATCAAGATTTATTCCTGAAGAGAACGTGACCGTAAATCCCGCATATTACAAATACAAACTAACAATGGATAAATAAATATATTATTATATAGACAAGAAATAGGATGTGATAAGACTAACTGGGAAGATATTCGCTTTGTATTCATATACATACTTGTAATCTGCAGAAGCTTTTCTCCTTATTCTTTAGTTTATATAATACAACAGAAAAAGAATAGGAACTGAATAATTATTCAAGCTTTTCAGTTGAAGAGGGGGATAATTCAATTCAAATGAAATAATGCAACACAAATACAAGACAATGAGATGAAAAACAAATTAAAATAAAAAAAAAGGAAAAAGTTGAGAAAAGGAATCAAAATAGCACTGAAAACAATTGTGCGCAAATATACATGTTTCTAGTGATTTTAGACTAAATACAGAGCGTCATGAACTCTGTGGTTTGAATAGAAAAAGTTTAAAGGAATATAAATAAACAACAATAAGTGCACTTTGCATTTCCACGAGATAAAAGTAAAAATCAATTGAACCTATGTGTGAGTGACGTGGAAAGATGACCAAATATTATGAATTGGGTTATCCAGAATAAAAATAAACTCTGCAAGTATTTCAATAGAGACTTTATTCCATGAATGTGGAAATCGCACTGATTTTTACATACAGAATCATCTGCTTATATACCCAATCTTCCAGGAAGAGTGGGTTTTCAGCATTACGCAATAATTCTAAATATATTCCAGAAAGTAGAATTTCTGGAGGTTTTTCTCATAAAATACACCAAAACTGGAACGACAATGAGTTGTAAATTAATCTTTTACAACAACAACCTCATTACGTTCCGGATTACATGAAGGAAAGAAAAAGAAGTTTTACTATATTAATAATGTTAAGAAGTGGCAAAGCAGGAACATAAATCGCGCTGCTTGTGGTCGTGAGACCGCAGCTCAACCTGCCTTTGCCTTACATTTCTAACACACAAACAAAGTGCGGTCGTCCTTGGTGACCACGCACTTGTCTGCTTGTTTTCCTATTTATTCTTTTTACCTTTACCTGTTTATTGTAGTTTCTGTTATTACGTAAGATTACTTATGTAATTTGTTATCTATAGATCAACATTCTCCCGGCCTTGATTCACACAATCAACAAATACCAGGGAAACAGTTATAAGTATTTTTGTTATATCATTTTCTTAATAATTCGATGGAAGCTCAAGTAAATTGTGAATAACATAATAACAATTAACACAAGAGCGATGATTCCTCTGATGAACCAGTTGTACCATCCGAGTCCTGTAAGGGAGAGGAGGTTGAAACCAACGTTAGTATCAAGTGGTTCATATGATACAGCCATGTGGAGATCCCGTACATCAATGTTAGCCAAGTATTGCAAATGTCCCTTAACTCTGAATTCAACGGAATTACGGGTACATTTTAATACACAATTGATGTCTACTTCTGGGGTGTCAAGTTTCATGGTGATGTGATGTTTCTCAAATTGGGATGACAGGTGAATAGGTGCGAAGAATCCCACTTCTGGGCATTCAAGGCTAACCAAGCTCTTTCCCCATTCGACCTTGGCTTCCATGGTCAAGGTACTCCCTGGGAGGCAGCTATAACATCCTTCTAATTTGATGAACTGAGCGGTACAAGTGGATTCTTGGACTTCCTTTGTAAGATGATAATTTTCGGTATTGATCTGAATTTCCAGCAACGTATTCATCGATGATTCGAATATTATGTCGTCATCATGGGTGACTAAGATTCCATTTACCAATTGTAAAGGTAATGGTCTTATGTCCATTAGCTTTGCTGGGTCAACTAATTCAGAAATACATTTTACTCCATCCAAGTCAGCGATGGAGCGAATCAAATGAATGCTACCAAAGCAGTTGTGATTCACTTCTTTAGCATCTTGAAGTGAGTTGCACTGAATTTCTCCGAGTTTGTTCATGGACGTTTCTTGTCTTGAATTGCAAGGTGCTAGTGCAGCTTGCCTTCCTCTGGTGAGGATGCACTCGTTCAGTATCGGAAGTGGCGGTGTAGAAACGGATATTAGCATAAACTCCATTCCGTCAACTATTTGAGGCATTCCGGCTTGGAGTAATGTCTCATTTCTACTTATCTTATCTCCCATCTGAAGGTTAATATTCAATTTGGCAGAATACATCCATTCTGGGCAATTGTAAACAGAGAAGGCTTCATTAGTAGGATTTTCTAAATACAAACGGTTGAAATTACAATCTCGCGTAGGGACCCATGGGCACTGCGGGTGACGTAAGTCCTTGCAATATGACCATCCGAGTTGAGATCTGGAACCCTTGAATGCCTTCACTGTGTCGTTGATTCCGAAGTCGCGGCATTTCCATCCGTGACATTCTGCATCTGAGTAGAGGTTGTAACATTAAAAGGAGCTGTGGCAATTTGCGACAGCTCGTGGAACGTGGTATAGAAGTTGCTTCATGCACTTCAGAGCTACTGTCTTCGTTTCTATGCTAATTGTTCCCAACAATTTGCCGTAGCTATCTTCAATCCGGAAGCACGATGTTTGGCCTAGCGGGCTCAGTGCTAACCGAGTGTTTATCCGGAGGGAGCACTCTACCTTGTCTTCTGCCGACATATGGCATTCTCTGGATGATGTTGTCATGGCGGCGAAGTTGGAGCACCCGTAGCAAGACATTATCATTCCAACAATGATTATGATAGAAAAGTGTGTTCCAGTAAGGTAATGATTAAGTCGGCTTTTCCGTCGCTCCGAGAAGGTATTCAATTCCGTGGGAGACTGATATGGATTATCATTCATTAACGGGTGTAAATCTTCTGGATCTTCCCTAACTAATACCATGTCTCCAATTTTCAGGTTGGTTTCGGTGGTATTCCACTTTTGGCGTGTTTGTAAGGTGGACAGGTATTCTTTTTTCCAACGTTCCCACATGTCTTGTGACCTGCGTTGAACGAGCTGAAATTTATCAAGCCGGTTCAGTTTAATGTGAGACAGATCCTGTTCTGGGATCCACATTAAAGATGTTCCTATTAAAAAGTGGGCAGGAGTTAGGACATCCAGATCGTCAGGGTCAGTTGACATGGGAGTGAGCGGTCTTGAGTTGACCAGGGCTTCAGTAAATATTAGAATTGTTTCAAATTCTTCGTAGGAATAGCAATCTTGATCAAGAATCTTCTTTAAATAAGTCTTGACAAGTTTAACACAGGCCTCCCAGACACCTCCGGCGTGGGGTGCTCGAGGAGGGTTGAAGTGCCAATTGATTTTTTCCAACTGCTGGTCAGGCAATATTTTGTCCTGGGCTTGAATGATTTCAGTCGTACTTGACATGAAATTGTTTGCACCTACGAAGTTCGTCCCGTTGTCCGAATATATGTCTGAGGGTCGTCCTCTTCTCGACATAAAACGGCGTAATGCTAGTAAGAATCCTTCGTAGGTTAATGAGCTCACCAGTTCCAAGTGGATAGCTCTGGAGGTAAGGCAAGTGAAGAGACAGATCCAAACCTTGAATTTAGTAGACCGGTTGCCGCTGAAGTTTCTAAGGAGGTATGGGCCTGCAAAGTCAACTCCAGTAAGCAAAAAGGGTCGGGCTGGGTTTGTTCTGTAGGCAGGAAGAGGAGCCATGAGTTGTTCAGTTGGACGTGCTCGGAAACGGAAGCACAGGATACATTTGTGGATAACTGATTTGATAACACGGTTTCCTCCCTGAATCCAATATTTTTGTTTAATGTGATTCTGAGTAGTCCTCTGTCCTGCATGCGCCAATATTTTGTGATAAAAGAGAATCATCGACTGCACAAGCGGACAATCTCCGGGCAGTAGGACAGGATGTCGGACGTTAAATGCTAGATT
>JAQGAK010003791.1:0-13951 GCA_034696945.1 Lipothrix lubbocki
AAAAATTAATACAAAAATTAATACAAAAATTAATACAAAAATTAATACAAAAATTAATACAAAAATAAATACAAAAAAAAATACAAAAATTAATACAAAAATTAATACAAAAATTAATACAAAAATTATTACAAAAATTAACACAAAAATAAATACAAAAATAAATACAAAAATTAATACAAAAAAATGTATTTTTTTAAAACCCCTCAGTCCTGCACAGAATTTTGAAAATGTCAACAAAATAAAATTAATTAAACAGCAGACCTATTCCGCACCCTATGTTAATGGCTCCGCCAATTAAAACGAAATCCCCGCAAAAAAAATTCTATAAAAAAAATTCTAAAAAATGAAACTAATTCCAATGGAATTTCCTCCTCCCTTTCCAAAATCCTCCACAATCATTTCCTTTTCATTCTTCCCCAAGAGTTTACTACAACTATCCATAGTGCTTAATACAAATTGCAAGCAAAATGTCGTTCCCATGTAACAGCCTCATTAAAATCCGGCCCCGCCGCGGATTTTAACAAGCACCTGTAGGCACAATTAACAGACGAATAAGAATAATAATGACAATATAAGTGTGGGGAAGCCGCAAAAAACGGTTTTGTCTGAAGTGAACCAAGATCTTTTCCTCTCCACCCACGAACTTTCGCTAACAATTTTAAATAAAAATTGGAGCTAAATAAATACAAAAAAGCGGGAATAAAAGGAAATAGTGTACAAATAGAATTTATATGGAGGAAATATGAATCGTCAGCAGCTTTTGAGATGCTTAACGGAGGGGTGGAGACAAAGGGTGAGACGCCACGGAGCACGACGGTGGGCTTAATTAAATGGCTTGAGTGTCACGCGTTTGAACATCGTTGAGCAAAAGAGAGAGAGAGAGGGGGGAAAAAAGAGGAAAAAGAGAGAAAGTATGTGTGAGAAAGGGAAGAACTATAGAGGGAAAGGAGACGAGCTCCTCGCGGAGAGTGAGAGGTGAACGGAGAGTCGGGAAATGAAATATTCCTCACATATTCTCCTTTAAAAAGGATAAGATTTCCTTTTAACATGCTTCCCCACCATACAAGACTCCAGCCTTGATAATCTGCAGGAGATGAGCCCGGCGTCCTCGAGGACTTTGTAAACTTGTAAACAGTTGGAAGGATCCGAAGATTTCCTGCATTATAATAATATATAATATAATCCCCGTATATAATCCTCCACCTCCTCCTTCTTTTTTTCATATGCAGATCCCGACACGCCATGTCCAGTGGGGCGTTCAGTTATGACGACATTCCCTCCATTCCTTTGCACGCTTTTTAAACTGAAGGCTGGGGCTTCAGAATCGTTTATATGTTAAAACTATATCAGTGTTTCTATTTTCAATTATATTTTTATTTTACCATATGGGATAGTTTCAAAAAACGAATTTAACAACCGATGTAGAATTGCACATCCACTATTTGAAATATCCATACATCGATGCGAAATTATAACGTGGCAAATTACAGGGATGTGATATTAAAAATCAACAATTTTCAGCGATGCATAAGTAAAATTCGACAATTTCAACCGATGCAAAAGAACAATTTGACAATTTTCACCGATGCAAAAGTAAAATTCGACAATTTCTAGCAATGCAAAGGTAAAATTCGACGATTTACAGCTATGCAAACGTGAAATTCGACGATTTCCACCGATGCAAAAGTAAAATTCGACAATTTCCAGCTATGCAAACGTGAAATTCGACGACTTCAAGCGATACAAAGGTTAAATTCGACGATTTCCACCGATGCAAAAGTAAAATTCGACAATTTCTAGCTATGCAAACGTGAAATTCGACGACTTCAAGCGATACAAAGGTTAAATTTGACAATCTCAAGCGATGCAAAGGTTAAATTTGACAATTTCAAGCAATGCAAAGCTAAACTTTGACCATTTATACCAATGCAAAAGTAAAATTCGACGATTTCAAGCGATGTAAAGGTAAACTTTGACCATTTTTACCAATGCAAAAGTAAAATTTGACAATTTCTAGCAATGTCAGGTGAAATTCGACAATTTCTACCGATGCGAAGAGTAAAATTCGATAATTTTTACCGATGCAAAAGTAAAGATTGTATTTTTTCAGCGATGCAAAAGTAAAATTTGGCGATTTTCAGCGATATAATTATAAAATTTGGCAGTTTGTAGCTATGCAAATATGAACTTTGACGATTTGTAGCGATGCAAAAATTAAATTAATCTATTTTCAGCAATGCAAAAGTAAAATTAGACAATTTGTAGCGATCCAAAAGTGAAATTTAATATTTTCTGAAATTATTTGAAAAGTAATTATTACATTTTTTTAAAGTAAGCAAAACCTTCACAGTCCTTCAAACTTGAATAGCCCCACGGACAAAATTCTTTGGTTAGAAAGTTTAGCTGGGGAAAACACGTGTACATGGAGGGAAAAGCAGAGGAGGTGGATGTTTGTGAAGAAGGAAAACCACAAGGGGTATGCATGTAAAAAAGGAAATTAGGGGAGTAAACGGAATTACAAGATAGTAGAGGTTGAGTCGAAAGTGAAGGAATAGTCCGGATGCTTCTCTGGAATAAATATCAGAAATTCCTGGTTATAAATAGTCGAGAGAATTTTCTGAAGAGTTTATTGTGCATAAAGAGTTGTTGGTCATAATGCCTGTGGAGCTGCATCGAAGACTTTGAAGGCCGAAGTTGGGGCACGTGTCAAAAGGTACGCTTCTAAACATTCGCCTACGTCATACGTAATCTTCTACATGGGATTAAATTCAAAACCACGAGGTATTCAACAAGATAAGGATTTGCACTTTCGCGAGTTTCTCCTTTTTAATTTCATAGTTGCGGGCTACAAGGTCTGCGTTAGAACGATGCGAGGAATTTTTGTTCGATTCGAGAAATGCTTCTTCGATGCGAGAAATACTTCTTCGATGCGAGAAATACTTCTTCGACGCGAGAAATACTTCTTCGATGCGAGAAATCCTTCTTCGATGCGACCAATATTTGTCCGATGCGAGAAATCCAAGTTCGATGCAAGAACAAGAAATCCTTTCCCGATGCAAGAAATCCTTAATCGATGCAGACGATGCCAATAAAACCCACAGGCTGCACAAATTAACAATTAAATAAAAACGCTCGTCCAACAATTTCCATAATCTCCGGCCATTTATGTAGTCACAATTCCCGGAACATTCCCTTGACAAAAAATTCATTGAAATAAAAGCAATTGGGAAGGAAAGGGGACGGAGACAACAAAAAGAAATATTAATTTCGATACTTCCCCCATACTTTTTGTTCCACCAAGGATTTTTATACTACCGCCTGGAATGCAGGGGCTCCATAAAATCTTTCATTCTGCTTATGTATTTTATATGCAAAATATATGGCCATATACTTTTATAACGAGGACAAATAAAAAACACATGCAAGTTTTATTACGAGAGAGTTTCCATATATATAGCATCTATGCAAAATACATTTCTCCAACGAATTCTATTTGAGATTTCTTAAATTAAGAATTCCCCCAAATTTCTGCATTCCAAGCATTTTGGACGGTGCAGTAACGGAGATTTGGAGTATCCGGGATTTGTGGAATGGAACTGGATAAATAAAGTCAATCTTTATTTTTTAAAGGATTTTTAATACTTTGCTTTATTTTTGAAAATAGAAAAAACTATTTTCTGTATTAATTTTTGTATTAATTTTTGTATCAAATTTTGTATCAAATTTTGTATTAATTTTTGTATCAATTTTTGTATCAATTTTTGTATCAATTTTTGTATTATTTTTATTTGATTTCATTTATTACAACATTATTATTTATTTTGATTTTATTAGCGTTAAGTAAAGCTGCCAACACTGTGGAACTTTGAATTTGAAGGCTATGACATGCCATTGACAATACATAAGAAGAATTTAAGGGGAAAATGAATACAGTTTCTCCGATTTGAGTTAATTACGACATTATTAGTCCAAAAAATGCACAATATATATTACACATACACACAAAAAGAGTTGGAATTCCCCAAATTATTCCAAAAGTTCCCATAACCTCTCAGCTCATAACTCAATTTACTTATACACAAGCTGCTTTATCTATACTCCTGCGGAGAATAATAATAATCTCATCGCTTCGCTCATAATAATGATGTAAAATGCACTTATAATGGAATAAAATAATATTTAGTCATCCGTCCAAAGTGCATTCGCGTGTGTGTTGTTTGGTGGGATGGTGGTGGATTGGATTGTTAGGAGGTTATTGCAACACAGACTATATTAAACAATACGGGAATATGTACGTACGTTGTAATACGTTCACAGTTGCGTCCATGTAAAAAAAAGTTTTTAAATGTATGGGAAAGGTATATGGATTAGCTTATTATTTTGTTCATTGCACACGTGTGTGTGTGTTGAGAAGAGAAGAGAACAGAGAGAGAGAGAGAGCATTATTGTAGAATTTTTGCTCTTTTGCTACAGCAACAAACAACATACAACATGAACAACATTAAGAAGAATTGAACAATCTAAAAAAGGGTAATATGTATGGGTTGGAGAGTAATGGAGTGTTGTGGGAAAAAGTTGCAAATGACCGAAGGGGATGGTGGTAAATGGTAAATATATGCACGTTCCTTGAGTTCAGGGTGCAATGTAGCATAGTAGAGCGGATTCTTAATGTTACACATACATATTACATTGCAACAGTAAATTACGCTATTTTATTCAGATCACATTCCACTATTATAATTTCAAGTAAATATAAGTGACTTTACACATGTGTGTACTTACAAGTAATGATAGGGAAGTCTCAGCTTTTAAAGTCTCAGTCTAAAAGAGCCTTTAAGTCGTAAAGGTTAAGTCAGTCTTATCAGTCCCAACATAAAATATCAAGAGTTCCAGTCAGTCTCAGTCCTATTGTTTACATCAAAATCTTCAGTCAGTCCTCAGTCAATCCCGGGACTGACTGATGATTTTGCAATTTTTTGGCAGTCTTTACATTTCGTGAGTCTCAGTCAGTCCCAGTCTCACAGTCAGTCCGAGAAGACTCAGTCACATTTCCCCAACATTACTTACAAGTCGGCAAAGTATCCAAAAGTGCTAACTTTTGCATGGAAGGGATAGAAATTAGTACTTTAGGATCCTTCGCCAGATCGTCAGCGAATAATCGAAAAGTGCCAATTTTTGCATTGAAGGGATAGAAATTAGCACTTTTGTACCCTTAGGGTTGTCACGTGCAGCAAAGGCTGAAATTTAAGCCAGGAATATTATTCCTTGAGGTTTGTGTGGTCATATTTTGCTCTTTTCGCACTCCAATTTGTAATATTGTACGCATTAAAAAGCTCCTTTGTAGTCCTCTAATAAAATTTAGAGGAACTTCAAAGATTTGGGGGAAAAAATGTTGCAAGATAGAGAGAAAAAGTGGGGGGAATAATGTAATACCACGAGCCTTGACTAATCCCTATGTTGTTAAAACTTTAAATATGTACGTGTCTGTGTGGGAAATGACATAATATATTTCCTTCTAAACTTCAAAACTTCACGCCTTAATTAGCCAACTGTCATTTAAACCAACGCACGTGTGCTGTCATGTCAATTTTTTTTGTGAAATTCCGCTTTTGGCTTTTAACATTATTTTATATGTATTACGTACATATTATGAATTTCTTATTAATTACACCGCAATTTTTTTAAATGTTTTTTTCTTTACATTTTTGTTTTTTTTTTCACATTGTTTTACATTATTATTGTAATTATTTTTAAGCCGCTCGCGCTGAACACTTGAGGCGACCCCTGAAAAATTATCCACACGGGATTTAAAGAAAATGCGTGTAAAATAATAATTAATATTAATTAAAAAATATTTCATTAATACCATCGGCTAAACTTGCAAAGGTGCTAAAATTAATACTTTAAATTTAAGATTTGGAATTTTGAGAATATTTAGGTTCGTGGGATTAAGGATTTTTTTTAAAGAAAAAATCTTTATTTTTCAACCATAAAATTACGTGTACACGTAAGAATGCGCTAAATTGTGTAAAAATCCAGGTGAGAAGTTCCGCACGAGCGAATTTGGACGAACTATAAAAAAAAATACAAAAGTATAAAATCAAAGAATAACACACGTACATTCGTATTAAATTACACAGAATTTCCTAAATATTTTATTTTTTTGCTTCTTTTATTTTTTTTAAATAGTGCCGCCATTTTTTAGTGCAAGGAAGACTAATAATTTATTCCGCGATTTTATGAGAGAATTGATGATCTAAATAGTAAAGTAATGTAATAATTTTTTTTTTTGGTATAAAATGGAGGAAATCTTGCTTAACATTCTGGCACAAAGATTTCATGACTTCACTGAAACAATTTGCATATATATGAATATTATTTTAATCTTGAATGGCTGCGGCGTGTGAGAGGAATGTGGAGAACAAGATGGCGGCGGAAGGACTTAAACCGCTTTTGGAAAAAACTGGAAAATAAAATACAATGGAAAATCCCCTTAATAAAGGAAAATTGAATATTTAAAAAGATGAAAGCTCTTTTCTTTTATTACTTTTGTAATTTCATTATTTTAATAATAAATTCAAGAATTTAATACAGGAACAAAGACAACCATAATATAAAGGATTATAAAGATTTTTCGTATGTAAAATCATAAAAAAGAGAAAAAAACATGTGCGGCGGGCCGGAAGATAATAATTATTACGGCACTGCTTATTTCATGATGACAGTTTTACAAATTCATTTAACAAGATTTATACAGAATTTATTATTTTATTGCTGTCCAAAGAATTTGTCGCTGCTGCGAGTTCGTAATAAATTTTTGCAATATAAAATTAATTACAAAATAAATATATAAAAAAGTCGTAAAGCATTTCATTTCTATTGTGATTCTGTATTTTGTATCAGGATTTTGTATTTTCTATCAATATTTTGTATTTTCCATTAAGATTTTGTGTTTTCGATCACTATTTTGTATTTTCTATCAATATTTTGAATTTTCTATCAGGATTTTGGATTGTCCATTAAGATTTGGTATGTTCTATTATCATGTCGTATTTTCCACAGGGATTTCCTATTACGTCGGTAAATGAAAAAGAAATAATAAAAAAGGTTTTAATGTTTCAGTGCTTGATCATGTTATTGTTGTTATGGCATATGTAATGGAGAAGAAAAAAGCGGAAAATGTAATAAAAAAAAGGAGGAAATTAAAGAAAAGAGGATGATGACGGCAGCGAGAATTATCGCAAGTTTTAAAAGTTTACGGCGGTGCTAAAATGTTAATTTTTTTTATACTTCACTCGTGTCTCTGTAGACTGTAGATCCCCTGGACAAGTTTATAAATCGTATAATAAAAAGCAACTCCTGCTTTTCCTTTCTGTTCCTCTTGGAGTTTTTTTTATGTGCAAACGCTGAAATCTCTGAAAAGGAAAGGAAACGAATAAGGATCTATAGTATATTGACCCTCTTCTGGTTAAAAAAAAAGTTTGTGATGATGATGGTGATGATGATGACAAAACTAAACCATGATTTTGGCCATTTTGTGATTCCGCTGAGCTGATTTTTGCTAGCGACGAAGCCAATACAGTTCAAGTGTGAAGCAAAAATCTAATACTGATTTACCCAAAAAAAAACTTGTGATCAAAGTGCAATTTTGCTTCACGAAATAATACAAGATTCCGAATTAATACAAGCTTCCGAAATAATACAAGATTCTGAAATGAAACAAGATTCCGAAATAATACAAAATTTACAAGATTCCGAAATAGTACAAAATACAAGATTCTGAAATAATACAAAATACAAGATTCCGAAATAGTACAAAATACAAGATTCGAAGATTCTGAAATAATACAAAATACAAGATTCCGAAATAATACAAAATACAAGATTCCAAAATAATACAAAATACAAGATCCCGAAATAATACAAAATACATAAGATTCCGAAATAATACAAGATTCTTTACTATTATTTTAATGGATTGTTCAGCTCACAGAATAAATTACAGAGAAGAAGAATTTACAAAAGCAAAATCAATTTACAAGGAAATTGGCGGATCAAGAGGAAATAATCCGCATAAAAATTCAAGAAATAATATTTCTGATCATCATCAACGGATCTGATCGATCAACATGCGAAAATAAATATCGGAGCGTATCGAAGTCTCAGTTGAAGGATCACACGATCATGATATTTAGGAGATGACTGAGCTGATCGGTGATCAAGAGAAATATAAAAAAAATTCGAGGGAATTCATCATCAAAGTTCCTGTCGAAATATTTTGCATGTCAAGATCGAGGAGAATCTACAAGAAACGTCGAAGAGGAACAAGATTTGAGTGTAATGCCTCTCTGTGAAAAGCTTGATGAGGGTGATTTATTTTGATAAGTTTATTGACTCACATGGAGTATATAGTGAAGTGTATAGTGTAGTGCTGAAAATGAAAAAGAGCTCCAGAGAGAGAGAGAGATTTAAAAGATTTAATAGCATGTTCCTCGGATCAGACTGTCTGTAAAGGGTTGCTCCTCCTGTCATCATCATCAACAATTTCAGCGAGGAGCACACGCACTTACTACTACTACTACTTTTACTTGACTATTACTTACTTACTTTTTTAATTCCTTTTACAGAGATTCTTATACTTAATTCCTTGAAATTATAATGTGTGCAGCTGCTCAAAAATGTATGATTTCCCAGTCGGTACGGAGCCCGATTGAAGGCCTGAGCCCAGTAGGAACTTGACTTGATGATCCTCAAATGACCGCCTTCTCCCTGTTTTCCCTTTCCAAATCCCCAGTATTAAATCAAAATGCAGGATTTATTTAATAGAGCTGTATACGTTAACGTATTAAAAAAAACGTATTATTACAAACATCTTTTATTTGTGACGGTGAGTGTTGGCGGCGGCGGCGGTTAAAAAATCTGCAAAAGCATTTCTTCTATACAAACATTTCTTAAGTACAATCGAAGGAAAATGAAAAGCGCCTTCGAAAAATAATGGTCTTATTGTGCAGTAAATTGTAAATATTTATGTTGATGAGAGTGTATTAATCTGGAAGGATTTCATCAAATTATAAGAGGAATGATTCATCGAGGTCGAGATCGAGAGTGTAATATTGTGTTGTTGTGAAAAATATAGTTGTTTTAACAGTGTTTTGATTTTCTTTTCTTTCCACAGACGCAGGAGCACTTGAAGAAGAGCAGCAGCAATAGTGGGAGCAGTAGCAATGTGTTCGGGAGGTTCCTGAAGTTGGGCAAGTCCAAGAGTGATGCGAATGGGCAGGGAGTCAAGAGTCGGAACAGGCCCTCAAGCTATCACGATGACTTCGAAGAGGATTTCCGCCTGACCCCGTCCTCGAAGAGTCCGGTGGAGAGGATGGTCCACAAAGTGAATAATAGGAAGGACGTGTCCCGATCCCATTCCTGGATCTACGGCTCCGTCAAGCTCCCGTCCGACCTGCCCTTCGGCTATGGTTATGCACCCGGGAGTCCGGGCGGTAGCGGTAGCGGATCACCCGCTCATATGCAAATCCCGCGCTGTCATCAACCCCCGATGGACTACTGCGGGACTTGCGACTGCTCCGGGGACTTTGATTTCCTCGGTCCGAATGGCTCCAACAATCTCCATTCGAATAATCTCCACCCGAGCAATCTCCACCCGGCGGGCGGGATGATGATCGACAAGAATTGTCAGGCTTGCTTCGGTCAGTACGCCGTCGTCAGTGGGGATCATCCACAGTGCGGGAAGCATTCGAGGAACTGTCGAATTAACAATAATAATAATAATAATAAGCAAATCCTTCTGAATCAAGCGGACACGGGGAAAAAATTTGCCAGTTCCGTGAGGAAGTTGACATGGAAGAGTTTGAAGCAAGTGGTGAAGAAGAGGCCGACGTTGGATGTTTTGAAGAAGCCGTCGTCGTCATCGTCATCGGCGGGGAATCATCGAGGATCCCCGGCCGTGGTCGCTCATCCGCCGTTATCACCCCAAGAGCAAGTAATGGGACTGTCCAGCTCTTCCCACGATGACCTCCTGGGCCCCGCCAATAATTATTTCTTCCCCGAGAAAAAGACTTTCTACGCCAGCTGCACGGATTTGTACGGGGAGTCCCCGCCACACGTCACGGCCTCCGTCCGCGTCCGACCCAAACGCTCCCGCCAACCCTGGCCCTTCCCCAATGAGTTCGGCCCCGTCCCAAATTACCAGGAGGAGGAGATTTACCATTCGGAATGGGACCTCCGACAATTCATGCCGTATGATGTTTGGCTGGCCGCCACATCCAATCCTTATCATAATAGTAATAATAATCCTCCTGGATCCCTGATTCCCTCCAGTAGCAATACTAAACCTCCGAAGAGTCATAATCAACAGAGACCGGCAGCTCCGCCACATGGGGACTCATCTCATAATATTTACCTCGTCGAGGATGCGGGGAGCAGCAGCAGTAAGAATAATAATTACAGTTCCGCCGGGAGCATCAAGAGCAAGTCGGGATCGATTTACGGCTACGGCCAGACGATCGTCAAGCGATCCTCCATCCTACAAACGGATGTCACGGCTTATCAACTGATTAAGCCTCACAACAATAACAATCATCAGATCCATAATAAGAAATCCTTCCACCCGCACCAGATGCTGATGATGAATCCGGAAGGGCACCAACAAGTCCATGTGGAGGAACCCACGAGTGATGACAGTGATGACCTGAGTGACAACGTCATTTCCGAGGATCCCGTCCGGATCGGTGGGCAAGGGATCTACATGGTTCGGGATGACCGATCCCTAATCCCTCCACAGGTCCCGAGTCGTCGAGCGATCAGTCCTGCGATGTCGTCATCTTCTCAAAACCCCGGTAGTCGATCAGCAGGGTCCTCGATCCTGAATCCCGGTAGTAGTAGTAGTAGCAGTAATCGGGGTACTTCCAGTACTGGGAATAGTTCGGACATGTCCATGATGAAGAATGAGATGAGTCATCGAGCAGCAGACCTGAATCGAATGAAGATGATCGATGCTGGCGGGATCGGGATCGGCTGGTCATCCTCCGCATCATCAACAACAACAATCGAGTCATCCCCACAGCAGCGAGCAGCGCAGTCGTCGTCGTCCTCCTCCTCCAACAACAATAACATGAAGCATCTTCATCAGATGAAGCAGGTACAGCAGGGAGCATCAGTTGGGATCATCAGCAGTCATCATCGTGAGTTCGATCCACAGCATCCGTTGACAGATACCAATAATGGTACGAAGACCATGAGTAGATTATTGATGGATCCTCAGGATCTTCCCCCGTCGTCGTCATCATCAGCGTCCGCCAGCAGCAGCAGCAGTGCCAACAATCCCAATAATAGCCATGCTACTACTAGCAACAGCAGCATCAGCCACGTGAATCATCATCATATTCCTGGCCCAATTGGGAGCCCTACTAATTCTATGAGCACTACTGGCTTAAAGACATATCTCTCACAGCCCATCGACACTAATAATGGCCTACACTACGCCGCCAATCCTAATAAGAATGGGAATGCGAGCCTTTTGAGTAACGGCCTCGTAGCCCCCGGCACCTTCAATCCTACTAATAATTCTAATAATAACTACAGCAATAATAAGTCACTCAATGACCAAAATCACCAAAGCTACCTCTCCGACTTTGAAAGTTTCGAGTATGAGGATCAGGAAGATAGGACCTCCTCTTCAGCATCCGCCACTAATAATAATAATAATAATAATAATAGTTCTAATAATTACAATTCCACTTCGAAGACTGGCAGTAGCAGTCATAATCATCTCCAGCAACAACAACAAAAACAACAATCAGAGTCTAACAATAAGCATGTTCCTGCTACGACTAAAAGACGAAACAAGTCACGACCCGGCTCAGGGAGTACGAAGAATACTAAAAATAATAATAATAATAAGAATCTATTGAAAGAGACTATCTATGAGGAAGAGAGTGAGCATTCGGATGACTGGAGTCTTTCCCTTCATCCCGCTAACAGGACCCACAATAGTAATCCTAAGAATAATAACAAATTATTACAACAACAGGAAAAACAACAACTAGAACAACAACAACAACAACAAGTGTATGCCGTTAAGATTGTCGTCTCTCAGAATGTAGCTTCAGAGTATGTGAAGCCTATTCTGAAGAAGGAGAGGGTGTATGAGACTCCGTGCATGGACAGCAGCAGGACTGGACAAGCTTGTCCGCAACAACTCCCGTACAGCAAATCCAGTACCGGAAGTCAATCCAGCACTTCCGGAAGTGATCTGTATGGTGAGGGACAAGCTCATCTGAATGGAGCTAGTATTAATAATAATAATAATAATAATAGTAATGGCAATAATAATTATTCAACAACAACAACCATTCCCCCTCGCTCCACCAAGAAAGTCCAGTTCGATCCCAGTCGACTCGTCGTCTGTGGGGGACTCAGTGAGGAAGAAGATGATGATGACGGATCAGGTGATGACAGTGATGACACTTTGGTGAAGGAGCCTATTGGCAGCAACAGCGGCCTGGACAATAAGGACACCAGCGACTGGATCGTTGAGGAGGAACCTTATTCTCCTTCGTCGTCTTCCCATTTCCAGCCCGAACTCCCGGAACGACTGCATGAGCGGCCGTTTAAGAAGACTCAGGCTCCGAATTCCTTCGGACAACAACAACAACAACAACAACATCAACAACAACAATCTCACGAGCTCCGGGTTCAATTCCAGGACCCGCGGATGAATTCCCAAGAGCAGAGATTGCAATTCCCGGAACAGCAGCAGCAGAAACAACAACAACAACTATTACAAAAACAACTAAAAGAACAACAGCAGGAACAACAATTATTACAAAAACAACAACAACAGCAGGAATTACAAAAACAACTGAAAGAGCAGCAGCAGGAACAACTATTACAAAAACAACTAAAACTACAACAAGAGCAGGAACAACTAAAACTACAACGACAACAGCAGCAGGAACAACTAAAACTGCAACAACAACAGCAGGAACAACTAAAACTGAACAAAACAGCAGCAGCAGAACAACTAAAACTGCAACAACAGCGGCAGGAACAACCAAAACAACAACAACAACAAAATCAGCCACCAATGGGGAAATCATCATCAGGGACGGAAAATCCAAGGAGAAGAATGGGTGTAGACAGTGTCAATAACCCTGACGGGCCTGGTCATCAGAGCGGGAAGATGAAGAGTGGCGGAGGAATGACAGGAACGGCGGCGGCGGCGGAAAGGAAAGGAGGAATCAGGAATTGCACGGACTGGGCCGATGACAACGACGATGCGGAGAGTGCTGAGAGCTTGGAGGATCGACGGGAGCAGAGGAATGTCAGAGAGGAAATGAAGCAGGACGGGAAGAAGGGAGTCAAGCAGGGAAAAGGAGAAGAAGAGGAGGACGAGAAGGAAAAAAGGCGAAGAGTGGAGTCACAGAGGAGGACGGACGAGACGCCCCGAGATGCAGGGGCAGCAGGGGCTTTGAAAGCAGATCGAATTGGGAATAACATGGCAGAACGGAGAACAACAGTTAATAAAGGTAACGTCGAATTTCAATCATCTGTCCATATAGACTTTACTCTTGTTTAGGCCCAAACAAATCCCTGTTTGAATATTCTTATCGCTTGTTTTGCCACAGCATCCTCATCATACATATATGTACTTAATGCATTTCCCTGTGAGAATCTAAATTCATAGTCATATCGTCATGGGTAATTGCCAAGCATGGAAAGCGTACTCACACTCACCTTTGCAGCACGTTGGCATTTTATTTTGTATTTCATCAATTTTTGTATTTATTTTCGTATCAATTTTCGTATCAATTTTTGTATCAATTTTTGTATTTATTTTTGTATCAATTTTTGTATTTATTTTTGTATTTATTTTTGTATCAATTTTTGTATTTATTTTTGTATTTATTTTTGTATTTATTTTTGTATTTATTTT
>JAQGAK010003792.1:0-13949 GCA_034696945.1 Lipothrix lubbocki
AACTGTTCCCAGTTTGGTCCTGTTCCTGTTCCTGTACCCAAATACCCGGGTTGTTCCTGTACCCGTGCCCATGCCTAGCTGGAGATATCTCACCGGGGCTGAAACCCCAAAATCTTCCCCTTGTTTTTATGCGCTTCAATATACACGCTTTTTCGGAACTCCTCCAGTACAAGGCCTGTTCAGGCCATGGTGACATTTTATTTTCTTAAGTCATCTCTGAGGATGTAATAATGGATGATATTATGCCCGGTGTATATTCCATTTATTTGATGATCCTGCACATCACTGCTGTTCTTGGTTGAAATGAGAATTTACAGTCGATATTTTTCTTTCTATGTACTTACATGTTTGCTATTCCAATCGGTGTACAACACACACAATCAACAGTACATATACACTTAATACCTTATAGCATTGTTGTAACAAGAGTTAACATAGCTTACTGAACAAGTATATTTACAACATGTAATGTTAGTTTCTACACATAATGTAATCCGAATTCCATCTGTTTCGTGTGATACATTCTATGTTGTGACATAAATATACTGAACTAACAATAAGTATACTTATATACTGGAAGTAAAACGAGAAACTATCAAGCTGAGTCAAGGGATAACTATATTATAGTCTACAGTCCAATAGTAGTCAACCAACCCTAAGCTTTACTTTTCTCATTGAGTCTACAAATGCCTTTCATGAGCTGACAAGAACCTCAAAACTAATAACCATCACCACCGCCACCACCAACAACAACACTGCAAAAGGCTTCTAAACATACCATCCCACTACTTCAAGACTTTTTTTTACTGTGTGTATATGCAAGTCTGCTAACCTGTTTATACATTGCAACTTGCAAGTATGCTGAACTTATCATTCCAGTATGACTTTCCAGATCATATTAACACAGTTGAACGTATCAACAGTAGGGTACAAGACGGGACATGTCGTTTTTCGAACATCAACACAAGACAGACTCTTATATTTTGCGACTCCCATGTACTCCGCTCTCGTGTTTTCTTCCATCAAAAGTCTTTACGTATATAACCTCCTTTTGAATGTTCTTCGTCTCTGATCTTGAGCCTTGACAAATCCTCCATATTATTGCAAAATATACGTACTTGCTTCACTTCTGGCCGCATATCCGGACGAGGATTTTTTTTTCATACACACAATAATAAGCTACCCAGATAGATTACAATAACTCGGGAAAGTCTTGAAAAAAGCGAACCAAAAATAGCAAAGTCTTGGGATTAGGCGCAGTTCTTACTACATATTGCTCGACACGATATACGTATACTATAATAATAGTATTGTACATGTGCCATCCTCGTAAGCAAACTTGTTATATTCTGGTGAAATATTCTCGGTCGTGCACTTCCCAACAACCTAGTACTACAATAAGATACAGAGTTACGAGTGTACACAAGATGCATTGACGAATATATAAGCCACATAGTATGTACATAAGCTATTGCTTACATAACCGAGATACGGCGGTCATAACCTGAGTTTATATATAACCTCATATTATATACACAAGCCTTTATTACGTAACGTTAGCCATGCCACAAAAGAAGAAAAGCGCAAAGCGTGCTCTCCAGAATGGAAATGTATGAGAGGACTTGGAACGTATAACCATTGAGAGAGAGAGAGAGAGGAAAACGCAATCTTGAGGAAAATTGACAAAAATGCCCTGAAGCAAGCTCCATCGTCTTGAGCAACCAAATTGGAAGATCCTGCTCTAAAGAAACTTTACGTTTTCTTTAGAAAAGCTATACACAAGCTAAAATCACTGTATCTTATTTCCTATCATCTTCCACGATATGAATTTCCTCCCAATTTGCAAATTCCAAGGTTCTATATTCATGAGTTTACGAATGCTGTACACTTTATGCAAAACCTAATGTTTTCATACCATACCTTTACTAAATATAAGAAGCACAAATTCTTATGCATACCCTATTTCCTTATCATCCCGTCAATATATTTTAAGTATGGTGGTGGATCCACTCAATAATTACCCCACCGAAAGAAAGTCATGTCGGAGTTAATTGCTGGGAGGCCATTAGTACTCGATTCGTGATAGTGATTTAAATAAAAATAACCATTTCGGTTAATGTTCCCGATGAATTGATTCATTAGGACACCGAAGGAACATGAAACGGATCACGCATAGAGGTTAAATGTACTGAAACCAGGTTATAATTATCAAGTGAATTGTTTTTAATCAAATATATATCTATCTACTGCCGTACTGAAGTATAATTGCCGGTTCGAGTCTATCGCCACTTCAACGCAAACACCCAAACCCAAAGCAAGGCCAGTCAGGGAAGAAATTCCAGGTTAGCACCGAAATGGTTACCCTTGGAATACTAATGAATGAAGTGATAACCGACAAAGAGATTTATAATATGAACTCTGCCATCTTATCTTCATTTGGCCCATTAAAGGGATTTTAATTAAGCTAAATACCTCCATCTAACTTCCGTTATCACTTTTTGACATTGCTGGGACAGGTCGAGGAGACCACAGGACATTAGGTATGCAGAAGGCATATTCCAAAAAGACTACCACCTACGGGCCCAAGCTTTAATAAATGGGAAATCATCTCAGGTCTACATATTGACAAGGCTCACTTGTATACGGACACAGAGGCATAACAACAGTAGATTAAAATTGTTAGATATCGCATATCGTATAACGAAGAATCCAACATTTATATTGCATCGTTTTTATGGATACTAAAGGTATGTACAAGTATCTACAAAGTTAGTATCTCTCTGTGTACTAACACACTCACTTAGGCTAGCGGTAGGAATGATACTCATCCCAGTCTCTAACGAGGCGAGTGCACAACCCCTATTAATTTCCTTGCCATAAAGGAATTCCAATTGTTATAATTAATAAGAAAAATTTAGATAGGGCTGATTAAGTACTTACAGACAGCCGAATGTGCGTTGAGTGCAGAGTCTCAGAAAGGATACGATAAGAGTTAGTGGGTAAAAAAATCCTGTAGGCTGTTCTAACTAATAAGTATAGTGATACTTTATACTTTTATCATGATATAGATACTTGCAAACGTTCACAAGCTTAAATGCTATGCTATCGTTACATGTAATTACCAATTATGATACGCAGATTGTAGCAAAGCATGGAGATATAAACTGTATTTTACATTTTTTATAAGTACACTGGCCGTATAGAGATGTAATACAGTATAATGTTATGATCAGCTATTTGAAGTATAACGTTTAGATCTCCTATTTGCATCTATAATACCATCTTTATACACTGAGACTACAACTCTGTTATACTTACTACTACGCACATACACGCTTATTGCAATTAACAGACTTTAATAACCTTAATAAGCTATGAATTTACTATGTACAATCTGCAAGACCATTTGGTAAACTGTCCACAATCACTTCTACAGGCCGCAAACAGAAGTGTTCATAGTATTAGAGCAATGTGTAAGTAATGCGGTAATAAGCAAACGAGCAAACCTGCCAAGGTTTGTTATGAATATCTACATATACTGTGAGCATGACCATATGCAATCCTATGATGGAACATGTTTTGTGATTTTTTTTTGCATTAAACACAAACTGCACCTTTGTTACTATTAATCATCGGCGAGAAAACACCTACTCATCATCATCATCATCAACACAGTGTGTCTACTGGTTCACATGAGTTCATTTCTTTGGCTGACGTTTAAGCACACAGGCTCAAGTAATTATGTGTGCACTGGAATTTACGTAAATGGAAGTTTATTTCGACAGTCTGTAGTATACAGAAGTTTGTATTTGTAATCCTTATGTTTACTTGTGCTGTTATAGGTGTATGTCATATGTATACTGATATATGTTTACGTAGGTAAAAAAATATAACTCCAAGTATAACTTCCATGTAAGCTAATTGTAAGTTTATACGGATAAATCATGATGTACATATTGGAACAATGTTTATTGCATTAAACCCCAACTGTCATAGAAAATACCCTAGGATATATGCAAAGAAAAATGAGTCTGTCCTCTAGAATCTGAAGACCATTGGCCGGAGAAGAGCAAAGCCCACTTGATCTCCAAGCTGAGTGTATTAAGGAACACAACGGGTGTTGTTCATATCTCCATTTGCATACAAATCTCCCGAGTTGAAATAGATATCCACATAATAAATATGATAATTTGACAACGAGTTCTTTATTATTATTATTCATCCTTTTGCCTATAAGCGCTGAAATGCTGCGAAGCGAACCCACTTGATGAAGACAGTAGTGACGGATTAGCTCAAGAGCTTCATAGTATAAGTAGATATGTATAATTATATCCGTCAGCCTCAATCTTAATCGCTTGCGAATTAAGCCGAATCTTTTCTTTCTTCACAGCTACACAAATTAACATGTACATATCAAATGCGATGCTGATTTGCAAAGTAATAAACCTTTTAATACACAGTCATAATTGTATCTGTATAAATAATATCTTTTACCATACGGATTATGAAAATGTTATAGGTATCTATATTATTAATTTTATATACCATATTTATATATAATTTGACAATAAATTATACAAAAATATAAGGTACAATTAGCTTATAGCTTGCAAATATTTATTGCTGACTCCCAGCTCTATAACTAGATATTGTCATGTAGTTCAGCAATTATGTCTGTGTCGTGTGTATACCAAAAATATACTTATAAAAGTTCACGTATACATAATGCCATAGTAAATATCATATGTAGTATAATCGTTTTCTGTGAATACATACTAAACGGAAAAAATATTCTTTATGGAAGATGAAAAAACTGTATCTCCCATAGAGAAGTAATTTGGATTTTTGCTCATGCGACTGCAATTTGCACATTACCTTCAGTAGCTCCTTAAGTGCTTTTGCATAATGTAATGGGTGAAGTCCGGCTGGACCAGCTCCTACGTTCTTTATCAAAAGGATAAATATTAATACGAAACAATAAAAGATTGCATCACGGTAGTTGTGAACGACTGTAAGGATATAAAAAAGCCTTTTTTGTGCAAAAACAACTCCATATCCCTCCTTTCAATCTTATTACATCCAGACAATGCAAGGTTTACATATACAGGACCATACCTTCTTAGAACGTGTTTAAAACGGCATTATTTATGTCTCTAGCTACACTCTATTCTGTTATTACAGAGATAAGAATTTGTTGTAGTAGTAGTGAGGAAAATACAAAAAAAAATCATGGCTTACAGCGAACAAAAACCGACATTGGCTGTTATCGCGGCTCATCATAAATCACCATGTGTGTATGTATCTACGTACTTGGTAAGTTGCTCAAAACTATTCTCTCTCTCTAATATATACCATTAATTACTTGCAGCCCAACATTTTGGAGATAAGGTTTGGGCTCTTCATACTCGTCCGTCTTCGTTCCCATAGGAATGTCCCTATTTTGCATCACATCTACCCCAACAACTGACCTTTGTGTTGAACGCTCGATTTAAATATCGATTCTCGACTTATCACCCCAGAAGCATGCAATGCATTATAGTTATTCTACGGTTACGAAATCATTTTGTGCAGAAATCCTTGTGAACCCTTCTTGCATTCTTTGCATCTGTGTCTTGACAGACAAGCTTGTTAAAGCTAGAGACTAAACAGAAAAATTCCTCAGTCGACCCAGTTCATATATGGGGACCAGGGGTGCTAATTAAAGGAGCGCCTGGATAATTTGGAAGTTTATCACCAAAGTAAATACTTGCCGACAGCCTAACGGCAATTTTTGATGGATTTCCGAGGAAAGGACGAGAAGCAGGGTTATCATTAGGGTTGGATGAGTTGATTTTAGGTGCATATGTAACATTATTCACATATAGGTAAGTATAAGTATAAGATATGTATTATAATACATGCAATATAAAATACTTGAGTCTATCACACATAGTATAACCAGGAGATACAAAATATAAGCTTAGAAAGCCACTCTTTTGCTTCTTATTCATTATGAATGCAAGTCCTAGCAGAATTTCATTTCCGCTCGGGCTCGCATATATGTACCGATGATGATGTAGATATTCTAGTAAACCCAAAAGAAAACAAGGAACTAAAGAAACAGAAGACATGGTGTTTATGAATTTTTTTCTACCTCTCCGTCGGCTCCTCCGGAGGAGCAGCAACTTTGTAAATGTAGCAAAATCATAAGTGCTGCATAATCAGAGGAGCAACAACAACGGATGAGTAGCAAAATAGACGCCAGAGAGTAGCGAAATGGTAGACGGAGAAGCTTCACTTATGAAGGAAGTAAAGTGTGTGTGTGTATGGTATCAAGTCATCGTTTCCTCTCCTTGGGAGCAACACATAAGAATGTTGATGTTAATAAGGAAAAAAGCCTAGACGAGACGACAAAATAATCAAGGAGCTTACTAAGTCTCTCTAGTTCTGTCAAAAGAGGAAAAAATTCATATTCCCATTAGCACAGCATTCCATCATGAGAAAACTCGGAATTTTTATGTGCTCTATAGGGTAGTTGCATTAAGTCTTACAACAACAACAAGAAGACAAGCCTTTGCTGGAAATAGTAGTAGGCTTCCCTTTAACTCTCTGGGAACACTTTGTTTTTCATTAATAATGCACTTCTCCGTATAGTCGAGTGGGCTGGAGATACAACAGTCGGGACTCAAATTTTCTTTTCTCACATGCCTTCGCTTCTGTAGTATTTCTCTCTCTCTCTCTCTCTCATTCCTTCTCCCTCACATACTTTTAACTCCATTGTTGACAGTTTCCAGCGCTTCTTCAATATTTATGCTAGGCTGTACTTGGAATTTGTCGAGACTGACCGTGTTAATAATTTACAATGCATGTACTACTACCCCCGCGTTCCTCTATTATTTCTGAACACACACAGAGGCTTGGTAGGTCCCACAGATATTTGGGAATAGCAATGAAGTAATGTTTAATATTAATTGTGAGCATAATTGTAAGTTTCCATTTCCTATACTTTCTTCCGTTTAGTCTTCCTGAGATAATTAACTATTTTCTCAAGAAATATTGCTTTAAGAATGCTGAAATTACTCCAGAAATTATCCCAAAGTACTACTAAAATCGTTGCAATTATAGGCACACCAGCATGGTGAAATGGCCTATTAATTAATGCCGGCGAGGAATAATTTTGCAATAGCAGAAATGTAAAGGATGGTATATAAAAAATTCCCTTGCAAGGTCTAATAATGCTATGGGGTAGAACGTTGTAATAAAAGCTATATGAACTCCGCAAATTACAGAGACAATATAATTACCGTTGGCATTATGGATTACAGAGCGCGCGTCCCAATATGTCATGGACTTAATGAACCGGATTAGAATTCAGGTCTTCATTCATGAATTACTGATCGCTGGGGAACCGACGGGAATTATAATATTCTTTATGGGTGACAATATATTAAAGTAATATGAATTATTATATGCAGACTGTAAAATCCATGAATTTACGTATGGTACATATATGCAGGGCTAGATAGATAGATATGTTTATGTGAAACAAGCTTGTTTAGCAGAGTAAGAGATAATAACCTTCAAAAATGTTTGCAAACTGGAACTAGAATAACTTGTATATTATGCCCTTTCATTAGATACAACACCCATACTGTGTTGTTTCACATGATCAAAACTGCGAATGAGATGTCAGAGAGACAAGATGTAGGTATATACTTATATGAAAGCAATATATGAGTACAATGAAATGGTAATAATTTCAAAAAAGCTAGTGTGTTGCAGAGATTGCTTTGCACAAAAACAATATTTCAAGCTGTCAACAACAAGGTATTCTGTATAAGCCGACGAGGAGGGAAAAAATCTTTGTCACATCCTTTTATGTTCGAGCTGTTCAAATGGTGCGTAAAAGCCACGCAAGATTCATGAATATGTCATGCAAAATCACACTCTAAATCCTACCTTACGGTATAAAATTAAATTATATAAATACTCTAAATTAGATTAAATCCTTATTTTTAAATAATAACAACTTGATTATAATCAAGTTGAAATAATTGAATATCAAAGTGTGAGCATCGATAAGCTCCAATGAATTTAAGGAGGTGTCAGATGAATTTAAATTGATTTATGTACTTAATGTCTACTACTAAAAATCAATTCAAATGAGCCGTTTAAAGTATTTTAATGAACGTCAAAAGAATTAAAATCAATTTAAAATAATACGCCCTCAGCTGAATTTCAAATGAATTCAGCATGATGACAGCTGAACCAAAATACAAAATAAACTACAACCAAAACTGATGACAAACAGTAAAAACCACATAAGTCAGATAGATGAGATGACTGATAGCAAGAATAAGTTTAAATCATTGTCACCAAACAAATCTGAAAGAACAAATAACTAAACAATAAAAATCAATTTATGGATTACTAAAAACGTCACGAGATAATCAGCATGAATGACCAGAAAATGACACATGACAAACAATGTCGTCTGCAATAGACAGGGAGATGCGTAGTTCAAAACATTTGCCATACTTTATGTATCTAAATTGGCACTCTACAACAAATTGCGAGTCTTCATAAAAATTGGCATACCTATACTTCATATACAGATTGCTCCTATCTGATACAGCAATAACTTAAAGTTTGAAAGGCAAAGAAGATTCTCTCTCATCATGATGTCAATACAAGATGGTTTATTGTAATCCTCTCACACTGTTGTTTCCGTCTTCCACACACTTTTGACGACTTGATCGTGAGCATAAATTTAAGCAAGAATAAGATTTAACTTCATCCGCAACACCATGCTTATATAATGTTTGTCGTACTAAAATGCCATGCTACGCTAAACGCATAGTACATACGTGGTATGTTTCATAACCTAATGCACAAGCTATGTTTGAGTACTATACTCTTCACATTTGGTCTGTTTCACATGCTAAGAAGCATGTTGTTTATTTTGCATATACATAACAACATAACATACTCAGCTTCAATCTTAGATTGTGTCTCTCGCTCGTATCTTGGATTTCGTCTTTCCACCAACAAGAAGAATTCTCTCACCACTGAAAGAATCCAAGTGTTTGGGTTCAAGTCAAGCCAGTTTAGTTACTTCGTGCTTGAACAAGAGCTTGGATTGAATCATCAACAATAATGTTTTTACCTTAGCATTCACTATTCAAATCTTACAGACTACCTCATTAAATTCATTATATTATGATGATGCATGCTCCAACGATATTATATCTTATCCCGGCGGATTCAACGGCAGCTCTGTATAGATTATATATGTAGGGTAGAGTATATTGGTAAAGATCTGAAGATACAGAGAATCTAATATTTTTCGTGTATTTTAATTCATACAAAACATATTTGTAAACTGTACACATTACTACTTCTGCAAGTACAAGGAATTCTCAGGATAGACCTTGCATAATAAAAAATACCTCTGCATTACTGCATACTTCCATTTCATATTTAAAATACTTTACTTTTGTTCATTTTTACGATCTTCGCAAGGCCCATTGAGTCCTCAGCGGTGTATGAGTGCGTGCGTGTTGAGAAAGTGTTTCTGAAAATTTGTGCATTGCATTTGTATACAGTAAACTTTATGATTCGCTCTGTGAGAAGATGAATTTTTTTATAATTTTTCCAGACACAGCAGACCATTGTTCCAGGGCTGTTCTAATGCTTGTGAACAATTGAGGATTTACTGTATGGACATAATCTACCAGTCTTGTTGTTTTTTCACACCTCATACCCACTGATGAATTGAATGCTAAAATATGCATGAAATTACTTTTTTTCTGCCAACTCTCCTGCCTTTAACTCTTCATCCTAGTATAGGAAGAGTCGCATGCATAAAAACCTTCAAATAGTAACTCCGCTATACTTAAAGAATTCCCTACAGAGATTATTATATAGGTATGATAATATTTATGTATAAAACTTTAAACATTTGCCGTACATCCTGGGTCTCTTAATACTTGGACCAAACCTTATTTTCCTCTACTACAAACACCTGTGAGTAGCATAGTAGTAGTAGTAACGAAAATAATAACCTGCAGTGGAGTTAATAAAACATTTTTTATACTCTGTCGGGGCCAATTTACAATATTAGAGAGTCTATCCCGAGTCAGAATGTCTTTATCATATACACACACAAAGGTCAGGATACGTACATGTGTAGGAAAAGAAGATTTACTAGACAATCTGAAGACAATGCAAATTACTCGGACATGGAGATATTTACATATATACTACCATGTAAATTACACATTGGATTTTACCGAAATGGAATACCAATGAGGGAAACTCTGGATGACCATGAGTATCTTCACAGTAATATGCCTGACAGATATATACCAGCAGCCCAGGATGTGAGAGTCATAAAGAGTTCAATGAAGAATTTGCAACTGAGACGGATGCCCTGATGGTGAATTTGTTGGGTGAACCTCGTGGGTTATGGCAATATACTTATTCCTATTACTGCAAATTTGTCTGCTGTTTTCGCTGTTGTAAAATCTTTTACTGTTCTTGCTGCACATTTTGTAACTTAACTTACTGCAAATTCAAATGATCTCCTTCTTACAAATTCTGAGAGCGTTTCAAACTAGTATGGGTGTAATGTTTCTTGCAAATATGTATAGCAATATTTATAGAGAAAAATTGTAACAGTTAATAGTAATAGGAAAATCTGAAGGAAAATTCTATAAAAATATTCCGAAAACCTAATGGCAAAATCCCTACGCAAATTCTTACCGCATCAGCAATGGTATGCATGCAATAGGAACTGCAGGCATGCAGATCGAATTTCCAGTAGCAAAAATGTATCCCTGTAAAGAAAAAGCGTAGTGAAAAAAAGCTAATGGGAAAATTTGAGCTTACCCGTCACATTATCCGAATGAGCTGAGCGGCTGGAATGTCATATGAAAAATGACATCAAAATGAATCCAGAAAGAGAGAGTAATGGATTGAATCCAGGGATCAAGCATCTGTGTGGAGGAAACAAGAGAGAAAAAAAATCAAATTATTGTTCAGCCTACCAACAGGACCATTGGCAATATCATACTTGAACGATCTTATGATGGCAGCAAATCTCAAAATAATGCCCAACTACGCAAAAGAAAATCAGATGGAGCGGACGAAAAATATGAGCCGGGTAGACTTTGACCAAAGCACCACAGCTGGAAGGTAAAGGCCGTAGATGCACACACACACACACACCACACCATGACTTTAACTATCTTAATGGCAGAGAGAGCGAAAAGGATGTGAGAGGGGAAGGGGGAAAATCTGCCAAGATGATATCACTTATACATAATGTCAAAGTACATACTCAATGGTCAAGACCATCCAGCTTGTCCATCCATGTTGGTCTTAAGACAACGTGTATTCTATCCTCTTTTTCCCTATCTATCTTATTTCCATCCATCTCTTCTTCCTAGATTTACAAACCTTATAGTAGCTTTGGAGCTCACAGGAAAGAAACTATAAAGATACTCAAGCCATTTATCCGGGTGCAAAAGCTGGAAATTCCAAGTTACAAAGCTTGAAGCTAGTACTGGGGAGCTCAAAAATTCTTAGACAGTATCAAACTAAAAATCTGACGCTGTTTTACAGCTAAACAAATTGAGAAAATACTTTCAACCTGAAATTGTTAAACTGTTCCACAACCATGCCATATAAATGATGCTACCAATTTGAAACTTCAAATTCTTTCTAAACAACCATATTAAAACACAACGAATATACATAGTGGATCAATGAAATGCAGTAGGAATGTCTAATATTGTAGTTCTAATATTAAAAACTACTACGGTACTTAAAATTGATATATGAATTCCTTTAGAGATACTTCCATACTTCCATGTACGACTATTGGTTTATACTCGCATAACGTAACAAGTAGATCTCTAGTTGTTTCCACAAATGATTTATTTTCATTCTTAATTATTTGCGCTATTTAGATCGCCCAGTTTGCGAATCTCGAAGGAAGGTGTTCACAAAACGTTTATACTATCATGCACTTATTTACTGTCAAGGCTTCATAAAGAGTAAAGCTGCTCTCAAGTTCAAGTTCGTTCAGGCTTGACAGGTTCGTAAAAGGTTTAAGCTCCGATCGAGTTTGATTTGACGTTGATTTTAGACTTAACAATAAAATTTTATTTTGAATTGACTCTAAATTTAAACTTTACTTCGATGATCGAATCAGGTTTATGTCAAGCCTTCAAAATCTTCCTGACATTATTATCCTGGTGAAATTCAGTTCGACAAACAGCATACGATTACAACGCAATTGAATTTACAAGTAACTAATGTCTAGTATAGGGACTTTGTAAATTGCAACAAACTGAAAATATGTGGTAAATATTTGTCTTCAAAATACTTTCTCTGATACGAACAGATATTTTTACAGTTTTTTCATCGGAGAATCCAAACGTAGAAAGTTGCTTGCTGTGGCTATCAACCTTGGAAAAGATAATGTGAGATTTAGAGCTTAAAAGTGTATAATTTTAACATGCGGATTTTCCTTAAAATAACAACCCGAGCGCAAAAAAAGGGACGACCGAAATCTTGCGCTTATTAAATTTGGTTAAGTGTTCTCTAATTTATAGTAGTCACTTGAAGTTTGTTGAGCAAACCGGAGTTTGGGGTAGTAATTCTATTTTTAATACTTAAAAATTCTTTGTAGTATTCTTTGTATACTCGTTCTGTTGTCAGTAGTGTAAACGGAATCCATTTGTGATCTTTTCATAAATATTTGATTTATGTGTGCAGCTCCGCTTCTTATCATCAGATTATTATCATTATTATTATCATCAGTTTTTAACCATCAGGTTATAACACACTGGTTTACAATAATGGATACTATTTAGGCGCAAGTCAAGAATACGTCATGAGGGCATACAATAAACATGCCCTTGCTAAAATCATTAAAACTATAAATAAATATACGTTATTTGTATCAAAATAATACAGCTATCGAAGTCTAAGACTTGTTATGATCTAACATTTTGAATCATATATAATAATAACATTCTATAAACACGAGACGATACCAACGCAGAACATAACGTGGTGCATGTGCAAAGACAATATTACGACCAAATTACAAAGGGTTTCACAGCGAATGAAAATCAGGTAGTGAACAAGCAAGATCTTTCAAAATTTGTACGATATATTCAAATATGCACTTCGCCCTTGTTGAAATTATATTTAACCTCAATTAATTGAAGAAACCCACTCGATGAGCTAACTTTCATATGTTTTAAGTTGCAATACTTGTTGAAGCAATACTTACGCACTCATTTCACTTACAATGCAACGCGCCGCAGGAGATCAAAGTAAAGACAAATTTTGTATCATGAATGTTCTTGCTTATAACAACTGGTTGAGCCATTACTGTTGGCTAATTCCAGTTTATTCATTTTATATAGGTACAGCAACCTTTTCTTACTGTCAATTATTTTCCGTATTGGGTTTCAAACAGACTCCGTCGAGATACAAATAGTCACACATCGGGGGACACTTCACGATACAGACGTTCATGCTTTACCGAATCAAAATGTTTTGATGCAATTGGTGTTGTATTTCAATGCATAAAGTTAATAAATGCATAACGTTAATAAATAAGGTCACATTGATAAATGCTGCGAAGCATATCATTGAACCCATTAATATTCAAGGCAAAATGTAATTCTAATACATGATTTGTAGTTACAACGCGTAATACAACGAAATGGAAATACAAACATTCAAATTGTTCACAATTGCGTTATTTACAGGTTACAGGTATTATGCTTTGGTATATATACCTTGTTTGCTTTAAACATGTCAGTCAAAACCTGACGATTAAAGAAAATGACCAGACAACTCTTCATTAGTGAGACTATTGTTATATACATTTTTTTTAATTATTGAATTATTATAGTTTCAATTATAATGTGCAATATTATGTACAAAAT
>JAQGAK010003793.1:0-13946 GCA_034696945.1 Lipothrix lubbocki
CAAAATACAAAAATGTATTTTAAATACGTATTTGAAATACATGTATTTAAAATACAATGTATTTTGAACAGCTCTGGTAATTGATATGACACAAATTCCATTCATTGCGTATAAATATGCAATTTTCTATGATGAAGGGAAGGGGAAATGACAACCAACCACCCAGTACGATGAAACTGCGATTGCTTGGAAAAAAAATTTGAATCAAGATTAAGGATTAAAAATAATTAAAGAGTGTACACAACAAAGGTTTGATCACTAAATTCTTTACTAAAAATCAAATTTTAGTACAAGTTACAGATTTCCCATTTAACTCACAAGACTATATGCAGTTTGTTGGCATTAACGCCCGCTCTAATTGCTATAATAATTAATGTTCTTAAATTTTATTATTGTTATTAGTTTTCTATATTTATGCATTATTATAGTATATTAGTTGTAGCGTATTGTTTTTTGGAAAATATTTTATTTACATCTAAGCAGGTTCTGCACATTCATAGAAGTTATGCGTGCACTTATTGTTTGCGTAATTAGGGCACAGAAAGGTTCTCAACTCCGAGTTTAAATGATTTAAATTCCAATGTGTAATCGCATGTCAGCATTATAGATTATGTAGGCTTCTCAATCAAGTTAAATACAACGGAAAGAATAAACAAATTATTAGGAAATAGATACAACATGCAGTAACACTATATAAGAAACAATTATCTTAGGTATTCATATAGGAATAGCTCAGTGTTATTACTATATGTAAACTGGCATTTTCTTATCATAATAAGCAACGAGGCACATACAACCGTTCAAGAACCGAACTGCTAAAACAAGAACGTCCTGGTGATTTTCTAACCCACCTTACGCAGATATTAAACATCAGGTTCCCCTTTAAGTTTCGATGCCTAAAATTACAACAAAATATATATGAAGTCGAAACTTTAAAAGTGGAGTAGGTAAGTATATGTAATGAAGATAGTATTTTTGATTATTGAGTAATTCTTAGTAATTCTGTAAGTAATTTTTGTATTTTAAATGTTTGCACTAGTAATTAAAACTACTCTCATCTTGCTAATGGAAGAATTATTACTATATTTTATATTATAAGTAATATTCGAATGAAATTGTGGCAGTTAGTAGCTTTGGGTCCTTACACTAATACATACTAAGTAATATACTAATATAGTGTTCTTAATGTTATAAAAATTTATGATAATCATTCATTTTGATCTCATTTCTGCACTCTTCGATGATGTTTTGATATACAATAATGGACCGGAGCTTATTCAGCGGACCACTTATTAGAAGTAAAATCTGGGGTAGCATGCATTTTCTGATGCACATCTTTGTTATGAAGTTATTCGTTTGGAATTTCTCCCTGGCAGTTTTCGGAATGTTGCATTGGTTTGAACGAGATGAAAACTACAGAATTATCTACATTCTTAATCGTCATACACTTACATATTACACGCAAAGAGACGACTATACAAATATGAATGATTGAACTCTGGCTTAATTTTAATAACAATAAGAATGGTCTCACAAAACGCTGTCTCATGACACAGAGCTTGGACACTTAACATTCAGCACAAGCAAAGACATTATGAATTGGTACTCATATAAGTATGACATGGTAAAACTGAAATCACGCCATGCAACACAATAGCAAATGTGTAATAACAAAACCAAGAGAGCAAAACGAAGTGAAAAAAGCAAACTTTACTCACAACTAATTCAGCCAAAAAATACATTGGTAAGTTCACAGTTCACACAAGTAAATTAATGCATCAAATTCATTCACTTAAATACCTCTCGAATTAATTTATTAGAGTAGTTTTTACAGTATCTAATAAACACATTTATTTCTCCTGAGAACACTAGTAATTATGGACATGTACGCTTAAATGTAATATTGATCTTACTAAACTTTAACTAGAAGTAGAAGCTATACTATAGACCACTAAAAATATGTTGTTAACAGTTGAAGTCCTTACTTTAGAAAATAACTTTTCCCTTCCTACACACTAAATATATGCCTTCAATTTCTTCGCTGTATCTCACTCTCTCGCTCCCCATCTTATGCCGACATCAATTCCGTTTAAGTTAATTAATTGGATTACAAACTTCAACACGACCATCTATGGTACAAGATATTCAAACTTTAATTTACAAAATACATATCCTTTGTGACAACACAACTTCTGACAATGTCACGTCACTTTATTATCATTCCATCTGCCCTATCAGCTGTCCTTACATATACCTTCCTGTAATTCATTCGCACTCTTAAAAGATAATGTAACTTTACACTAGTATTATTTACTTTACAACAAGGCTTCCTATATAATGACTCATTCGCATTTAGCTTTACTTACATACATCAAAGTGGAATTAGTTAACTTTCCCTACTCTAGATCATATTTACGAAACGTCAGTCACTACCTTAGTTTGTATATCCTATACACTCGTCACTAACTGCCATGTTGCATGTGATGTAGTACAATTATGTATACCTAACCTCCAAGGATAAAATCTAATCTAAACATACATTAATATTACTCTCATAAACTTAAAATACGACATTCTCATAGCATCACCACATTTTACACTCATACGGGTACACAACTCAACTTACTATCCAGCAGGAGATTCAATTACATTTTACATGACTTTTGAATAGTTATAATACTAGACATGTATTTAAAGCCGAAAGTTAATTCATTCTATAGGCAAAACGCTTCCGCAAGGAAGAACTCATACTCTATTTTGAAGTATTATTCTTATTCAAATCTGCCAGTACACATGCTTGGAACATGGTAAGACTGAAAAACATGAAGTATCACTTAACATTCTAACAACAAATCAATTACAAATTTCTTTCAAAACCTATACAAGTTCACCGGCAGAACTCAATGCATTGAACATTTCTTTGGTTTTATTATTTTAAAATATAATACCTGAAAATGCAGTTCTAAAATTTATTGTTGTCAAACTCAATCTCTTACACGTTTTGTAGAATAGCACTTTAAAAATTCATTCCAAGTAATTTAATTTACAGAAAATACAAACGATGGCGTAAGATACAACGGAATGTTAATGAAATCTTTGTTTCCATCCATAATACATGCATATTATGGATGTAGAGTTTATGGAGGCAGGTGTGCATCTCCAGTACATTTTTCAAATCATATATAATTCTATTTAAATCCTGCTGCCTATAGATAATTACTACTGTCTTCTGTGACTTGCGACACTTTTTGGAGATGTGTATTTTTGATACTTATTATATTATGTAAGTATAGGTACAACGATAAATAGCATTAAAGTCAAATAATTCATTTTACGTAGTCTACTTTAATAATTACTTAATAGATTAAACCATATAGATCAACACGGCACATGAAACGAGGGACATGAACATGGACTGGACAGAAGAGGCACCAGTTGTAGTGACGTCTTCAGGCCTCATAAGAACACGGTCAATCACGTGGATAATCCCATTAGTGCAGTTAATGTTAGGACGTATCACTCTAGCATGTTGATAGTTCCAGTAGAGCACATATTCAAAATTGTCGCTTACTCTCTGCCTTCCTGAACGATGATCTGGAATAACAATTAAAAAATTTATTTCGTAATTGTAGTTCGTAATTAATAACAGCGTCTGGTCTATCTCTCATGGTATTCCTAATAAAACTATTACGAAGAATCAGACATACCAAGGGAGTATTTTCCTGTTGCATTTACAATTTCCATCCTATTCTTAATTTCGACTGATCCAGCAATTGTAGGTAGTATCGTGTAATTCTTCCCATACTCATACAGCTCTTCGATAGTCAAGGCCTGTCCAGAAATTGTATGCCGTCGGAAAATGTTGCCGACGTGGTAGCCATATTTCCCAGACCTGAGTTTCTTAAGTTCAGATGGAGCAATGTAGTAAATTTCATCCCAAGCTGAGTCAATAGGTGCGAAGATTGTAAACTTCTGAGGGCCTTTAAATGGTTCATTGATCCTTTCTTGAGAGGTCAGTGCAAACGTCTCTCTGTGCATAATAATCAAAGTTCGCGAAATTATGAGACAATGAAAAAAATTACTCAATTTTATGAACGACAGGACACATTTACGTAGACTTACTTCAACATTGGATCACTACTCAATTTTTCATAAATGCTGACATCCGCAAATCCCAGAACTTTGTTGATGAGATGAATCACTCCGTTCTTGGCAACAATATTTGGCTTCACAATCGTTGCGTTGACTCCATTGCCCTCAACGTAATAAGTCCGAGGGTTCCCATCCACCATATTCAATAAGAGCTTCGTCCCGCTAGCCTCCGAGGTAACCTGATAATGTTCAGACTGAAGTCCAACCGATTTCGCAGCATAGAGTTAGTCGCAGTGTCACAATGCACCAGGTGAAAAGAGACAGAAAAGAGACAAGGTCCAAGTTACAGAGAAAATATTAGTTGTACCTTACAACACTACAAGAGTTTCAAATCCAACATCCAACTATTGAAAGTGCAGTCACAAATTAGAAGCAAGAATATTTTACGCTAACAAACCATGGGCAATATTGTAGATTATACAAATACGAATAGCTTATAGATAATACTCCCACAAATGCTTTTTCGTTTGATTTAGCATTGCATGATAAAAGGTACAAAGTGTCTACTCAGAATGATTTTATTTAATGTTATACTGTTCATATGTAACTCTACTATTTACGTGTAACTTTGTAAAATTACTAAAAAAATGACATGAGAATAAGATTTACTAAAAAAAGATAACCATCAGTAAAAAAGAATTGATACAATACATGATACACAACAACCTCATACAAAACTTCGGATGATAGGATTGATGGCATGAGTTCAATTTGAATTGGAGGAGCATTGATCGTGCGTGATAAACTAGTGAACGCAGGAAGGAAGGACGATAATGACTATGTGATGTAAATAATGACCACCCAGGTAGCGTAATTGTTTAGTGATAGGTATAAAAGTAAGAAGGGAAAAAGACTATCCACAGCAACTAAATGATACATATCATATTGTTAATACAAAATGAACATCTCCTTGCACCAGGTGAGTACGTAAAGGAACCAGAAAAGCTTCAAGTATATGCATTTAGTAGATAGACAGCTAATCTTTCCAGCGTAATAGAAAGCATGTACCAGTAGACAGAATTGTAACCTCCACCATCATTAACCCTGCTCACCCAAGATCAGTTCACACTTTAACAGGATTTAGTATACAATAAATCAAATTGTAAACTCACGCTATTGAAATGCCGTAGATGAATGTTGTAGGTAGGAATAAACTGCTTGACCACATGGAGCCTCAAGATTTGCATCAATTCAGTTGTGTTCATCCGCTCCAAGCTCGCTAAAGCAGTTTCAGTTGCCTTGAAAGGATAAAAAACTCAAATTACTTTTATGCATTCATTCGTGATAACTACATTATCTTTCTCCAGTCACAAAGCTCCTTTAAGTTTTAGGAGAAAATTGCCAAGATAAGAAGATACTCATAAAAGCGTCACGCCGAATTAATAAATTTAAAAACGTCATGATCATGGAAAATACATTTGGTTTTGCAATAAAGACAAGTACATATTATATACTATGTAGGAAATATCTTATTTTTAAAATCAGCACACTTACGTTATTTGAAGGGACGAATACAGTAATATTGGGACCTGTCAGTAGGTTATCAAAGGTGTCCTTCATCTTGTTCCGGAAGAAATCGACGAATTTATCCATATTTCCTCCTTCCTGTCAATCGCAATATTAATCAGCACAAAAGTTACATTAATGCTCGTCCCCAGATCAATTTAATCGAAGGAAAAGATGCTGGGGGAGGCTTTGGAGATAAGTAAACAAAGATCTTCACAAGTGAACTCATTGCGCGGTTTGTTGTGAGTGCATTACTACTGGTTTTGATCAATCAAGACAAGATTCTCTAATATTTTGCAACAATATATAAGTACATAATATGTGAATAATATAAAGAAGACATAAGTTTGTGGAGTCAAAAACAGTCACGAAAGTTTTCACTTCCGCTAAAAACGTTCATCTTTGTTGACTTAACTGTAGAGCATAAACTATGCTGGGCATACTAAAAGGAGTCGAACTGACATCCTCTAACCTACGCATGGGCTAGATAATTAAAAATATGCCTAATGAATAATTATGCTTTCTCAACAATGAAACAGGCAAGGGAGACGATTACGATCTAAAAAAAACGTTCCATGCACAGAACATCACCGCACGACTTGAAAGTTTACATATATGTACATGTACACGATATTATATGTAATTTAATATAAATTCTTAAAAGGGTTGCATACACGAATACGTTTCACTCGAAAATAAATTAACGATGCTAAATTAATTGTAACGTATTACAATCTGTAATCTCATGTGTCAATTGTTTAACATAATTAATGCGTTAGAGCAAAATCATTTTAAAAATAGTATCTACAACATGCAGTAGGATCAAGAGAAGGTTGTACAACAATCTCCGCAAACAAAGGGTAAGTATATTCCAATACAACATGAACAGTGCTGTGGGACCAGTGGGATAGCAAAAGATGGTGCTTGGGTTGGGAAAAGTTCGAAAACAGTGATCTCCCTATCACGAAAAGTATTTTCAATACATACAGTTTATCAACATATCAATGTAAAAAACAAGATTCAAGTATTCAAACCTACATTTTAACATGTAAGAATACAAAATGTAATAAATACTGTCATAATTATTGACAAGAATTTTTGGAGAAATTGATCATTAAAAACTATTGATGTGTGAAGCCAAAGAACAATAATCGACATATAGGTACGTATGTACTATATATACGTAGCTACGACTAGAAGAGACAAAATTATAAGGAATATATAAGTATACGATGGTAAGTTATAAGTAGATAAAAACTCTATAGGTATTTAGGGTAAAGAAAGTAGGGAAATGAAAACTACAATGGAAAGGAGTAGGGTATGAGAAGACTTACAGACACAGACATATTATGAGAAGCAAAAACTTCCCATTCATAAGAAGATGAATCCGTATCGTTTTCACTGTACAAATCATCTCCAGTAGTTTCCTGAATATCCTTTACAACGTGAAAGAGACAGAGTGAAAGAAGAAGAAAGCATGTGGGGACCGAGTGCAAGTGCGTGATATAGATCAAAGAAGAGCAGCAGTTGCAAGTTGACAAGTTGAGTCATGCAAGTAATCACGGAAACATCACATTATTTATAGACAAGGTATGCAGTTATCTTTTCTCCTACACAAAAAAGCAGTGGAAACACAAAGTCCGGAGCGGCTCAAGAATTCAAATATATTACCGAAATTACTAACCCTTCTAATGCTCTGTGACCTGTACATACCTACATATGATGTCATTTAGTACGACAACTAAAAAGCTCAACTTGCAAGACTGTATTCTGAGTAGTATTGCTTGCACAACACAGGAGTTCTAGAAATCATACTTGGATTAGTGTAAAGTAATTTAGTGACACCAGAAGGCACCAGGGATCGTGCATAAGTTTGTGCTTGTTTGCTTACTAGGTATTTCTGTAATTCTGTGACAATTTTTGTAATTATCTCTAACGTCACATACAAAAAATAGTTTTCTGTGAGAGTAAATGTAGTAAAGTGCCTCAAGTAAAGCTCATTGACAAGTCCATGCACATTTCAACACTACTGTGGGATGTGAAGACACTGAAGCGACTAATCACAGACGAAAAAAGCGGGTAGATAGGCGGGTTTAAAGATAGGTTATTTATTAGAAGGACTACACAGATTCTACTGAAAGCAAACTACTGCAGTCTAATATTCTATTTTTCTAGCTCAAGCTTCTAACAATAAAAGACCTTATTGAAAAAATAAGGCCTACCTTTTCGCTTGAAAAGGTCTGCCCGATATTAAAAGGCATGCAACAGAAAAAAATCAAATATCAGCGGACCAATCCATTATTTCCGTCTTAAATCCATACATTGTAAGTCGAAGTTAGTATAGTCTGGTTAAATATTTGTCTCTATAGCAATCACATGATTATATTAAACGTTTCATTTAAAAGATTGAAATTATAAATAACTACCAATTAGTTCACATATACAAATTCTGTATTAAATTCTTATAAAACATTTCTGTATTATATTCCTGTTATTTGCAAACTTGGTAAATAAAGGTATAGCCTTTGTATAGGAATAGGAAAGAAGTTCATTAGCTTATTGTTAGAGTAGAAATAATAACTTGAGGGAAAATCAATCCCATCTTACCTCGAGGGTCTTGAGTACGGTCTGATCAGAAACCACCAACGGCTTACTAATAATATGAACCACGCCGTTCTTGACTGGAATGTTGGCCTTCAGAATAGTAGATTGCACGATTCCTCGTCGATGGGAAGGGTCCGCCAGTCTGGTGTTACTTTGAACCAGCCCTGTACATATGTATCAATTACGAACATTGCATTTGGGTGGATCTTTTGTACAATACTACATACACTCCAGAACTCATAACTTTATATTTACATTGCGATCCATCGCTAGCCTTTTCAATGGACAGAAGAACTTTGAGATCCGTGTTCATGGAACTACTGTCCAGTTCCTCCCCCACTTTTGCCACTCCATCACCAAGGAAGATAGCCTGCTTTGGAATAACATGTCCTTGGATAACCTTAGCCTCTATTGCAGATTCCACGCTTCCCTGCTGAAAAAAGTTTCCATTATTATTACCATGATTTACACGAGCGAACAATTATTCGACACAGTGAAATGTCGAATTTAAATACAGCTTGTTGTAGATTGAAAAAAAAACATCTTGGACATTGGAACAAAACACTAATATGAAAAATTCAACGATTATTTGAAAGTTTGATGAAATAATTGGGGTCACAGAATTAGTTCCAGAAACATTTTTTTTCCATCGTCCATGCAATGCCTGACCCGTTTGGCAAACCCGACAGAAACAAGAACCATCGCAGACAGCATTTAAAAAAATCAATACTGCAACCACGGCACAGAATATTAAAACAAACGATAAACCGAGGTTGAGAGAAAATATTTGCAGCTTCCATTGGAATATAGTTTCTGCAAACTCAGTGGAACGTCTTTGCTTTTGAAAAAACGTAGTATGTACCTGTAGAGCCTCGTCAATAGGGATGAAAAAGGTGTGTTTGCCAGGAGCTTGGAAAATTTCCGACTGATTATGCCTAGCGACAAGCCGGGCAAATCTCCTATAATATTAACAAAAGTTAAATTTACATAAATGCTTTTCAAGAATGAACTGTATGAAATACAGGGTCCATCTATTTTATAATGATGAGCATAATCCATGCAGTCACATGACTTACGACATGTTATTTTTTCCCGTAATTTTGTACGATCCATGTTGATTAAGATACTTGAGAGCGTCAGGGTTGTTCAAAGGATTAGAGCTGCTTTCGGACCACACAGGCTCCAGAACTTTACTGATCTTATACAGGTATTGAACATCCCCGTTCCCGTTCGTAATTTGCTCTTGACTTGTAGACAGTACTTTAGCGTCGTTCAAGTAGGTATCTCTACCCCTTCGTGTCACCCAAATTGGAGGATTTCCTGGACCATAGGATGACACAGAGTCCTCCAGCTCGTCCAACTTCAGCGCAGAATTTGCTATTCCCCCGCAAATGCATCAGATGTAAAGTAAAATACGAAAACATTTCAATTTCACAGTTGGTTCCTTTTCCTTTTTGTATGCCACCAAACAATAGGTAATTTTCAAGACATGAAAATTCTTATCCGATACATTAATATTATCAACTTACACATATGATATTCCAAGATCTTCCTGCTCACTTGTCCTCCACTTTGGGTGAAAGCCATTACGGCATCATTATTTGGTGCAAAAACAGTCAATGGAAACTGAGGCGCCAGTGTGGATAAGATGGAACTCGCGTCGTTTGCATATTTCTTAAACTGAAAAACAACAAAATAGATTACAATTAGCTATGGGTTTAATTATCAACGAATAATTTATTTTTAGTCATAGCCTTTAATGTCAGTCAATCATTGTTAGTCTACAGCCGCCGTCCATCACATCAACCGGGACTTTTTTAAGTTTTGATATTTTTAGTACCATCCAATCAAATGAAAGTATATACTTATATACGTTCCCCGTTTATACTTATAAAAGTTTGAAAATAAAAAGAATTTCGAAACTTTGTGTACGAGCCATACTTGGCTAAAGTTGCTGATTCGGCTGTATACAAGAGCATTCACGTGCAACATACTTTGAGACTCATAAAATGTGATCGATCTGCTCTCATAAAAATGCAATATAGGTAAATGGCTTTTCTAAACCACGATGCGAAACCCCGCTAAGTACGGGCTGTCATTGTATTTACGGTAGTTTATATCCCATTTCACGTACATTTTTACTATTTAACTACTTTCTCAGAACCATTCGACTGACTTCTCGTATAGATTTCTTGCTCGCCGTTTATAAAAACGGCAATTTATATGTTCAACGCTGTCCCTCCACTTTTTCCACACATCAGTCCCCCAGGACCGAAAAAGAAATTAAACAGCCACTCCATAGCTCTCAAAAAGCTCATTCACTTCAGTTGTTGCTGTAAACTCACAGCTCCCATCCATTTACCAGCAACTATTAAATTCTAATAATAAATAAATGCAAACAAAACTTGTGAGTTGTACGTATTATCAAGGTGAATTAAATTTTGACTGAATGTCGCAAGGAATGGGGAGCTGTGCTTACAACCCTATACAAATTGTATACTGCAGATATAACTAACAATAAGTTGTATAAACTATAAAGCCATAAACTATTCTGTGTAAATTTGCACAGAGGATAGATTTAACATGAAAATAAAAGCCTATATATAGCACATGGGTGCTCACACAGTATCATTTTCGCCTATTGAAAGTTACTAGTATCTACCGATTTAAATTCCCTACTTTTATTCTCCATTGCAGAGTTCCCCCTCTAATTCTCTCTCTCTCTGCAATTTTATTATTTCCTTCATGCGATGAGGCGAAAAGAAGGGAGAAGAAAACCGGCGAAAATTGTCCAGGTGCTTGCAATGTATATTGGTTTGTCGATTTCCACGCCATCCGTTTCTCACGACAGGATGGGATTCCAGAGTTTTCAATTTACAGCTTATCAGCCATTTTTGCAGTTCATGATACACCACGACTGTGAAAAATTTACACACGAACTCCTATTGATTTTTTCAGGAACGAACGATTTGGAAAAGTCGCAATGGAATAATGTCAGACCCCTCACGAATATTTTTTTACAGAAAAGATGTTAATTTGCATAACATAAAGTGTCGTTTATTTATGTGACGTGCGACATGACCTCCCTACCTTTGACAATGGCAAACAAGAGCTGGCATGTTGATATATGGCAATGGTATTCGGTGTATGGTGCCATAAACGATGATAGGTATATGCGATACATCCAGCTTATACTACATGTAGAATCGAAAGTCGTAAAATTGCGAACGCCAGCATCGTTTTCACAGGTTTAAATACGGCTTTTTCATCTTTAACTCCTAGTTTCATGTTTGTTACCAGCGCGTATTATAATAAGCACTGAACATTGGTATTAGACATTTATACACTATGGGAGCTACACAAAAATATAGTATGCAGCTAATGTGTGCTACATACTCATACAGTAAATAGTATCCTTAATGGCATTTAGCCCTGTTGTGGTTTTACCCTGTCAAGTTGTATGGGTTCTTTATTATACATAATGGGAGTAAGCAGACAAGAGTAGAGTAATAATGTAATTCATGTGTCTCCTTTGCTTCTGCTGCTTGCTGCTCAATTCGGTAGCACGGGAGAAGTACAAATGTCATTGCGTAACGAACATATTTGCGTGATTAAACATGCATATATGCATGTATACAAGTATAAAACATAGTTGATTGCTCAGGGTAATATTTAATGATGAATTTCCATGCTGATATGAATTCCAACTTCAAACACACACACACACTATATTTTCTATACTTACTTCTATACGGAGAAGTAAGTAAGTACAAAATAAATGTAATGTGCAAGTTTATGGTATCCACAAATTCAATTTACAATTAGTCGCTACTACTCTGGTCCTTCTTTCTCTGCTCTCTCTCTCTCCCTAACCTTGGCCACTGTCACTGACTAAGCATATTCAACCACTTGGTTATAACTTCTGCCTGTTTTTTTACTCCAAATGATTGATATACCATCTGTCAATCTAAATTGCCAACGGTCGTTAAACTACTGTAGACCACTTTCATACATCAAGTTACATGAATTGCTAAGCATAATTTATCATTCTTCCTCCCTGCCTTACTTCTTTACTAGTAAAATGTCATCTTTGTACGTGTGTGTGCTCTTGTCCATTCAGAACTCTGGCCGGATAATTGGTTTTAATTTTTTATTTCATTTCGTCGTCTTTCATTCCGTCAGCACACATACCCCACATACATACATACTTACAATTAGTACTTACTACACATTTGTACACATTCGAAGTCTTTCCTCGGCGAGAATGTATGAAGTGGTCAGAAATTGTGTGTAACCTTGCTTTGTAACATACACACAAAGGCTATAAGTACATGTCACACACACTCTATAGGTACATACAGAAGTACAAGTAATGTACTTATATGTGTCATCCAGTACAGACAACGGGAGATGAGTGTGCACTTCGGTGCTTTGGTAAAAACATTTACAAGGGTTATACTAATATAAGTATATACCAGTACCAGTGTTTTTGTGTTAAACTAACAATATTACAATTCATACCATACAATCCACTAGTGTACAAAGGCGTCAAAATTGCTGTAACAAAACAAACTCTCGACTTGAACCTCACTCACCACTTTGCTATGCAAACAAAACAATATAAGCATTATTCAGCAGACACTCGCGTTTTTAATTATTATGGAAAAATGATCTTGATTTTCATGTCAAAGCAAAAATGGCACCAGAGAGGCGAGAGCAGGAGAGAGAAAACAGCAAATCATGAAACGGCTGTATTCGTAATGGTTGAATAGCTGCCACGCTCCATTCAAAATTTTATTCTTCACTAGACTTTCCTTCTTTTCCAGGTGCAGCCTTTAACTCGGCATTACTACAACATCTATGTATAACGCAACACAATATTATATTGTTGGAACCCGAACGTAGCGTAGTAGCGTAGATATACACAATGTTATCTAACCGTAATACAATTAGCCACACATAACGTTATAAGTATAGCCGAAGTACATGTACCCACACTACATGAGAAGAACATGAATACACAAGAAGCTATATTGATGGAATATATGATCAAGCAAACCCGTTGGACCCTATACAATGATTCTAGACAGAAAAGTTACAGCATAAAAATGAAAGAAGCTAGTCGCCAATAAAGAATTCCGCCAATTCACTCTTCCCATAAACACAAATAGTAGAAACTAAAGCTTGAAAGGGCCGACTACTGTGTGTGCAAGGACTAAGCACCGTATTTTCTACGTAAACATGACTATGGATTTTACATAACACTCTGTGAGTTTTGTCGTAAACCGCAGGAAATTATTTCCCAACACAAAAACAGTCTACAATAAGCTTTCATATATAACAATGACATGCTGTTAAATTTAGTGTATGCCTATTATTAAGTGAGATTCCGTATTATACTTATGCGTATAGGCAGGTTGTACATCAAACATCAGTCTCACCCAAATGTGACTACTGCATACATATAGGGGGACACCCGCAGAAGCTTACTGGAGGGTTAAACAATATGTGTATTTATATGTATATTTTTAGTCGATTTATACGATAATTACTAGTTGCAAAGCCTGTCAAAGACAGGCTACAATCTGAAACGTACGATTTTATGTGATGCTTTCGCTTAGGTATTTTTTTAAAGTGAGCAAAACTGCTCCTAAAGGACAACTGACAATTTAATTCCTTATTTT
>JAQGAK010003794.1:0-13944 GCA_034696945.1 Lipothrix lubbocki
AAAGCGAAAAGTGCGAAAATTGAAAGTTTAAAATGCGAAAATTGATGTTCAAAAAATGCGAAAAGCTGGCATCCTTAATCATCAGTCATATGTCGGGAAATGTTAACATCATAATAATGAACATGCACTTGCCAATGGAGAAAAATTCGTTGTATCGTTTAAATTGTTATGCCAATTTATTATTCGTATTTTGAATGTTGTGCTTGTGAATTGTGAATAATATAAATTATTGTATTTCCCCGACACATTACTAAAATAATATATATATATATACATATTCAGATTTATAGTTTGCATGAAAAACTTATAGGTGTCTACTTGTATATTTATAATGAATTTTCTAAAAAAAAGTTGCCGTCAAATTGTTTTTTTTAATTTCGTTTTTCCTGTGACTACGTGGATGGTGCTAAGTTATGAAATTACCACTGCAAATTGTGTAAAATTACAAAATTTTGTAAATTTTAGAAGATTCGGAAGTGTGAACTTGAAAAATCCAGCGTGGAGTAAAATGTTGAGAAATAATTTATTTTAAAATACAATTTATTTTATTCTATTTTAATATTGAGATGAATAATTCCTAATTTTTTGATCAAACTAAAATATATTTCATTTAATTTGTTGACAGAAGACAAAATATTCTTATACAGCAACTGCAGTTCTCATATACATACTTTTGTTTCAAATTTGTATTTACATAATACATAAACTATTTTAAAAACTTTATAAATTATTAAAATAAATAGCAAATAATAATAATATTTGTAAAACATACATTGAAGGAAAACTCTCTCAAAACAATATGATTTAGGGCCAAATGTGAGTCAGGAAAGAATTTAATTGTTGAATCATCTCTTCCGATGACATCTCAATGGTTCGGTTCCCGTACCTGCTCAATTCTCTGCGATTCCGTATAGAATCTTGGATGAGTTGTGGCAGCTTACTTTCGTAATTATCACCATGAAAAAATCGGGAATCCACATTAAAAATTGTTCCCCAGTCATTGGAATGCCGAATAACCCTTCCAATAGCTTGATTCAATGCTTTTAACGCATCAGCTGTGTACCATTCCCAATCATCAAGGACGTCGTCACCCCGCGTTTTTCGAAACTTTTGATATTTCATTTTTGGCTGTACACTTTCAAAATTTCCAAATGGGATTCCCACAGTTACCAAAGCACGACATTGGTTATCGCGAAAGTCAATTCCCTCCGACACGCTCCCACGGAAATATGCGAATAGAATAGCTCCCTTTTGGGTTTCGGCCCCTTGGCGGTACTGTTCCAACATTGGTTTCATATTATCACGATTATAATCATGCTCAAAAAACAGAGATGGCTTCAGTGCCCTCATTTTGGCCAAATGACCACTGTTCTGCCAAGTAGATTGCAAAATTCTGGACACGGGTTTGGAAGGCAGGAATACCAGCATACCATGTGGGACGATTCGAGCGATGTTAAGGATTATGGTTGCTAATTTGAACTGCGCATGTGAGTCGCGAACTCCATTGAAATCCAAATACAAACCTTCGTTGATCCTTACGGAGAAAATCCTTTCCAAAGGAATTATATGGGAATTTGGGGAGCAGCGCTGCTGGAAATACATGCCCAATTCAGAGGAAAATATATCCATGGGATTGAGCGTTGCTGATGCAATGATAAGGGACCGAGTGAGAATCATATGTTTAAATCCTACAGCAGGATCCAAGCAATCTAGTTTTAACTCCGTGTCTTCATAATTCTCTCCTGCTTTCACAACGATTTGGTATTTTTCCTGGTTGCGATATTCGAATGATTGACCTTGCGAGAGATACGTGAGTACATTCAGTAAATTAAATATTTGATTTACAATCCTTCGATCCAATTTGTAACGGGCGGCGACGCCATCGTAAGGAACAGCTTCATGATTGTCTTCCAGAATTGAATAATTGATCCAAAGCTCAGGAATTTTCGCTCTACCCAAACCAATTCGAGTGAGCAGCAGTAAAGTTTCCACAAACGTTAATACTTCTTCAGCAGCTCTATCCTGGCGGAGTAGTTGCTGCGCCTTTCGCAGTAAAAACAGTTTGAGCGCCGTGAATATTTGGAGAAATTTGTCCATCGGTTCAATTTTGACTAGAGGGATTCCTTCTAGTTGGCAAAGTCTTTCTTGTAAATAATTGCAAATGGAGGAAATTGTGCCCAGACTAAGAAGACCGGACGGCGTTGAAGCCATTTGACGGCTCGTCTCTTCCACGTTGTGGCCTTCATCAAACACGACAATATTGTTTGCTATTTCAAGTTTTACGGCTTGAAGGATCCCAGGATTTAGAAGATAGTTGTAGGTGCAGAATATAATTCGGGCTGATTTAATGTCCACGTTTCGAAGCTCATAGTACGGGCAAGTGCCATGATCTCGACTGAAATTAGCCAGGTCTTCGAGATCCCACACTTGATCTTCATTGTTGGCTTTTAGAACCTCAAGATGCTGGGACCAGTGCAAAGATTCAGGGTCGTAGTAGCAGAAATGCAGGGTTTCCGTTTCGGCGATTAAGTCAGGTGGACGTCTTGCCAGTAATCCTTCTTGCTCAGGTTGCTGCCCAACGACTTGCAAATTATTGCAAGTCGCATCCATGCTTGCCAAAATGGTCATGGGAGTTTTTGCGTAGGAAGTTATTCGGAGTTGGCTGATGACTTGCTTCATGTGCGTGTGAGTGCGGGTGGCATAAATTATGGTTGGGACAGTCGCTAAATTGTGTTTAGGTGCATCATGAATTCGTTCCGCTTGTCGGATATTGTCCTCTTCTTGGCGTTGCCATGCCAACAGGGAACACAGTAGAGCCGCCGTTTTCCCTGTTCCGGTTGGAGATTCTAGAAGGCAATTCTGGCTGTTAGTCACCCCTTCTAAGATCTTATCCATGATTTCTTCTTGACAGGGGTAGGCGTCGTAGGGGAAGTCGACGCTAATTCCGTGGTAATTGTAGGTTCGTGGTGCAACGTTTGGATTGATTTGGGCGATCTCTAGCGCTTCTTCAGGGATTTGATCGCTCATGTTGATGGGTGTGGTGTTGAATGTATTTCTTGTATATTTTGTAGTTGAATCTGGAAAATGTGAGTAATACCGACATATAATTTATTAAAATTACTTGTAAAATCCAAAGTATTTTCGACTCAATTTGGTTAGGTTAGGTACAAATACATTTCTAAATAGATTAAATCATTATTAATTACAATAAATTATAAAGTGTACAAAAATCAAAATAAATTTTACCTTAATTACGAGCCAAACCAAGGTAATAAATGTAATATCCTCCGACACACCAAAAGAAATTATTTGTAGCCCATCAAATTCTACGCCGCTGTTGGTAATTTGTCTGTGAACAGAAATAAACAACGGGGAGTTAAAACTAAATCTACCCATACTTTTTATTTTACATCAAGCTCAAAAATTTTTCCAGTCTGAATGCCGATAAATACTGCATAGCAACGATAGTGTAAGTCTAATTTAATTATACTATGACTTCTAGATATATGTGAACATGCCGATAACTGCTAATCTTTGTTTAATACAGCACTGTGATTTCCCGCTCAAAACTGTCTATGTACATCCTTGGGGATTCATATGCTTCATAATTTTGCAAATACAGCTGTAACGTCGGCAACTGCATCAAATTTTTGACGCTTTTCCCTTGCAATGTTGAACTTTAGTTAATATTGTTATAATATATTTATTATTACTTCGGTATTATCTTTGGTATAATTTTGTAAATATTTCAGTTTTGTCAAATTATACCAATCAATTCAATAACTCCATTTAACGTGTTTGCTTGAATTATAATAAATATAAATACATTAACATGAGAACAAAATTAAAAAATTTGCATAAAATTAGTGCTATACACGTGCAAACATACATGAGTTAATACAAGTGGACAGTTACATTTTACAAATAGAATAAAAATTCTAATGAATTAGAATAAATTATCATAAAAACGTGAGAAAATCAAAACGAATTTTACCTTAAACGCCAAAGCAGGGTTGTAAATGTCCGTCAACACAAGACAATAACTATTCTTGCACTTGAAATTCTAACCCGACTGTTGGTAGTTTTCCCTATGAAACGAAATACAGATACAGATACACACACGAATTAAATACTGCTGCTAAAGATTTTACATCAAGCTCAGAAACCTGATTTTTACTAAATATATTATGGCAATGACAGCGCACATCTTTTTATACATTTACTTTACCATATGTACGCGTACGCCGGTAACTGCGAATCTTTGTTTAATACATTACTCTGATTTCCCGCTCAAAACTGTACACACATGTACCTAGGTTTGTGCTGCATTGCTATTTAATCGGTAAACGTTTTTATTTATCGGCAGATAATGGCATTGCACGACCTACAAACACACAGAGGGACAAACTCGATTTGCAAGCCGCAAACTTTTTCAAGGACAATAATGCATGTGCACACAAACCCAGAAGTGTGTATAATATAACAGTTGGCATGGGTAAGTGATTCCTTTATAAGTACTTCAATGAGAACAGCTGATACTTAAGTGATATTCCCTATATGTATGTGTATTTACTTACATTTTAAAGAGGAAAAATTTGTGTAAATGTGTAAATTACTTTTACGCATTCCTCACTTTCGGGAATAGAACCGACGTTTAAAGAACGTTTGGTCTTCATCGACTATGTACAAACGAAAGGGAAATAATTCTTAAGTTGGAGTTGGATCAGTGAAGGGGAGACCTGACACTTTTACAACAACACTGGACCAACATTACACATATTTACACTTGTTTAGTTCTACACATTTAAGCAAGTGCGTTCCTATATCTTTACAATGTCGTTTCTTGCACTCGTGAAAACGTTTTCTTCGAGATTATGCGTATTTATTACAATTTCATCACTGCTTGCGTTGCGTGCAAGTGACACTTGCAACCTTTACAAGTTCAGAGATGCGTGTTTAAGTTTACAGTGGAGCAGATCTTAGGCGAAGGATGCCCGCTCCTCAATGTCTATCCCTTCAACACAGAAACGTTTAATACTTTTCATACTCCCATCACTCCCATGTTTGTTCATATTTTTGTATTAAATTACTGTTTTACATTTTTGTATTAAATTTTTGTATTGAATTTTTGTATTGAATTTTTGTAATAAATTTTTGTATTAAATTTTTGTATTAAATTTTTGTATTAAATTTTTGTATTAAATTTTTGTATTAAATTTTTGTAGTAAATTTTTGTATTAAGTTTTTGTATTAAGTTTTTGTATTAAGTTTTTGTATTAAGTTTTGTATTAAGTTTTTGTATTAAATTTTTGTAGTAAATTTTGGTATTGAATTTGTGTATTAAATTTTCATTTTTCATTTGTTTTACAACTATGCACTGCTACATTGTAAATCTAATTGCTACATTGCTAATTTGTAAAAATTTACCCAATATAATATGGTTATATCGATGACCTCATGCTGTAATTGGAAATTGCATCGTCAAGCACCCTGCTTATGTTCGCTAGGATGAGGATTAGACGGTTGTGGATTTTTCATGGGTAAAGTACGCCGTGCCTGGCAAACGTCTATATAAACAAAATAATTTCATTGCAAAATGTTTTGTTTATTAAATTAAACCTGTAATTTTAAAATTAATGTATGTACAACTAGTCACGCAGCACCTTATAACATCTGTAACTATTAATATGTTTGCATTAGCAGCACACTATACACTAAATAAATTAGTATTGTTCAGTAAATACCGCGAAAAATATTGTAATTAATACTACTAAATAAATGGGACACTTATATCAAGGATGATTTAATAAGAGTTTAAAATGTAACGTATAGTATAAAACATAATACAAATAGAAAATTATAGTCCTAAATATCAATGTTTTAGTATGTAAGAATACTAATAATAAGAAAATATATGCATAAACTGTTATAAAATTCATTATTATTAGCCGTTGTACACTTTTTTCATAGATAAACTATTTTGTGGATATTTAAATTATAGAGAAAATGGTAAAATACCGGTTAATAACTATTTAATTAATACTGTTGATGACTGTATGAATTACACAATGACGAACAAGTGTCCCAATATAAGTTGAACAGCACAAAATCACTATACATATATGTATATGGAATAGTAATGTAATACGTAAAGAATTAGAACAATTTGTACACTCCTTCGACGCTGACAGTGAGAAACTAAAATGAAGCAGTTGACGACAGAACGCTCGGGTTACATTCTAACATTGACCCATGTTCATTCACCCTCATTCCAAAAAGGGCCCTAATATAACATTCAAGCCTTATGTAATGCATTATATATGTAATATCCATATTTTAAGCTATATATACTCATTTTTGCAAGTAAATATTACAGCCCAATTTTATGGCTCTCGCCTCCCCTCCAGTCCAATTCATTCAATTAGAGCCCGTCCCGGAAAAATATGCTTTTATGAGATTAAGGACTTTTGCCACCCTCAAACAACAAAATAGGTCCAGCCAGACGACAATGTTTAATGGTATAAAATATTGTAAATGTTCTCCCCTTTGATATGTATGTAATTATGTAATATATATCTGTACATGCCCGACAATTACGTTTGCTTTATGTAAACAGCGTCGTGCTGGATTAACTTTGTAGGATTTACATTATAGAACGGCTGACTACGATCCTATTATATACATATGCGTTAATACATAAATACATAGTAAGATATTAGTAATATTACCAATCGTAAAATAGGAGAAACCCATGCTCGTCAAAACCCTTTTCATTTGGGCCGTGCTTAAAAACTCTCTTACTCAACATCAAAAATATACATTTTTCATACTATATTTACATTTATTCCATAATGAGAATCAAATTGTTGAACGCTTACAATCAGTGTCTTATGCATATAGTGAACACATTATGGTTTTGGATAGAGTATAATTAAGACCACTAAAACTACATAATACCAAGTTACATGAATAAAATATTATTTGTTAGCCTTACAATTACTCACTAATAATTATATACATAAATGCTTTTGTAATTTCCTTAAAAATTTTTGATCCAATACAAATAATAGAACATTAAGTGTATAAGGTATGATAATATATATAAGGATTTATTACGATCGATTTAGCATAAGCCCTTACAATCGGATAAGGTATGATAATCCCGGTTACAGTATGAGCTTACATATACCAGAAAATTAAATATATTTGAAAACAAAATTTTAAGTGATAAACATTTTTACAAACAATACAAAAGTTACAAAATTTACGTGAACAAGTGTTCTTATTTTATTGTAAAATAAGTACATACTATATTAATAGAAAAGAAATTGAAGACAAAGAAAGTATATGTGCTCACATTATTCCTACTTTAATTGTTGGAATACATGGCAGAAAAAAGTGTAAGCTACATTTTAGCAAACTAAACTGCATGTTCCCAAAAGACAAAATTCAAGGTTGGATTTGAGCCAAGAAAGATCCTAATCGTTGAAACAACTCTCCGGACGACATAGGAACGGTTCGGTTACCGACCCTACGATTCTGAATAGAATCTTGCACTAGCCCTGGTAGCTTACTCTCGTACTTGTCATCTTCAAAAAATCTGGAATCCACATTGAAAACTGTTCCCCAATCGTTCGAATGACGAATGACCCTGCCGATGGCTTGATTGAGGGCTTTCACAGCATCAGCAGTGTACCATTCCCAATCATCAAGGACGTCCTCGCCTTTTCCTAAAGTTCTGGTATACCATCTTCGGGTTGACACTCCCTCGATTTGCAAACGGAATTCCCACAGTCACCAGAGCACGGCATTGGTTGTCGCGAAAATCAATTCCTTCTGACAAACTCCCGCGGAAATAGGCGAATAGTATTGCTCCAGATTCAGCTTCTGCGCACCGGCGATACTGATCCAGCAGTGGTTTAATATTACCGGGTTCGTTCTCGTGCTCAAAGAACACGGCTTTTATTGCCTCCATTTGGTTTAATTGTTCGTTTTCCTGCCACGCGGATTGCATTATTTGGGAAGCAGCTTTGGAAGGGAGGAAAACTAACATTCCATGTGGCACAACCCTTGCAATTTTAAAAATTAGATCTGCTAACCGGAACTGAAATTCCGGGTTGTCAACTCCGTGCCTATCAAACTTCAGATCAACACCATCGTAGTCCTTGCCGATCCGTGCCGAAAAAATTCTCTCTATTGGGATGACGTCAGATCGGGCTGAGACGCGCTGCTGGAAATACATTCCCAATTCGGATGAGAATATGTCCATAGGTGTGAGCGTCGCGGATGCGATGAGAATTGATCGAGTTTGATTCATATGGTGGAAGCCTACAGCAGGGTCTAAGCACTTGATTTGGATTTCCGCTTCCAAAGTTAGCTCATCCTCTGCGTAGACGCATATTTCATACTTGTCTTTATTCCAATATTCCATGGGTTGCCCTTCCAAAAGGTAAGTCAGCAACGTTAATAAATTGAATATTTGCCTGATAACATCTCGATCCAATTTGTAACGACTAGCTTCATGATCGTAATCAACAGCCTCGTAATTGTCTTCGAGGATTGAGTAATCTTTCCAAAGCTCCCGCATGTTCTCCTTGCCCAAGCCAATTTCAGTGAGAACGCGGACAAACGCTTCAAAGGCTAATAATTGTTCAGAAGTTGTTTGGTCTGATAGAAAGTTGCTCAGACCCTGGTAAACCTGTCGGAAGTTATTCATTGGTCCAACTTTCCCTGGCGGGATTCTGCGTGGAATGGAAAGTTCTGCTTCCAAATACTGGGCAATCGACGACAGTGTTCCAAAATCGAGGAGACCAGGAGGCGATGAAGCAATTTGTCTGCTGATCTGCTCCACATTATGACCCTCGTCGAACACGACAATATTTTCCTTCAACTCTAATTTCACTGCTTGGCGGATCCCGGAATGTAATAAATAGTTGTATGTACAAAAAATAATTCGGGCGGAATTAATGTCCACATTCCGAAGTTCGTGATACGGACAACTCTTACAAACTCGGCTGAAAGCAATCAAATCTTCCAGATCCCATGTTTGATCAACATTACTGGCTTTTAGATTCTCAAGATGTTGGGACCACTGCAAAGATTCAGGGTCATAGGAGCAGTTGTGCAGGGTTTTTGTGGGGCAAGTCATTGGTGGACGTGGACGCTGGGGCCAGGAATCTTGTTGCTGCGATTGACGCTCCACTACTTGCAAATTATTGCAAGTCGCTTCCATGCTGGCCAGGATTGTCATTGGAGTTTTAGCATACACCGTCAGTCGGAGTTGCGCAATTACTTGCTTCATATGCGCATGAGTTCGAGTGGCATAAATAATGGTTGGGATAGTCATCAGATCATCTGTAGCCACACCAAGAATTTCTTCTTCTCGGCGGAGAGCTTCTTGCCTCTGTTGCCATGCCAACAGTGAACAGAGCAGAGCCGCAGTTTTTCCTGTCCCAGTTGGGGATTCTATAAGGCAATTTTGGCTATTCGTTACCGCTTCTATAATCGTGGACATTACTTGCTGTTGGCAGGCGTAAGCGTCGTAAGGGAAGTCAACCGTAATGCCATGGTAATTGTAAGGTCTTGGTGAGACGTCTGGATTTACTGCGGCGATTTCCAGGGCTTCGTCGGGCATTTGCTGTTCTTCCATGGTTAAATTCCTAACGGCCAGTTTTGTGAATCCCGAATGTTGCCTTAAATTGAAACTGTTGTACATCCAAAATTTGAATTAGTTTTCCAAGATAACAAATGTTGTTTTTAAGCACCGCAACTGCATCCAACAAAAACTAATTGTAGCTGTCAAATTTTGAACATAAAATTTAAAAGTTACAAGGAATTTTCCACGCTATATAATACGAAGTCAAATTTTTATAGCTCAAAAAGGTAATATTTTAAATAAGCAGAGCTGTTCAAAATGCATTCCCTGTCAAAATGCAAATTACCAGTGAAATTATTGTAAGGACAAGGGCAAATGCGAGATATTATGCAGTGAAAAAACTCAATGATAAGTTAATCGGTGCTCAAAATACAAATAACAAAATAAATTTCAAAATTATGGAACTTCTGAGTACAAAATAGATTTAAATATTATGAAACTTCTAAAATACAAAATATATTTTAAAATTATGAAACTTCCAAAATATAAAATACATTTTAAGATTATGGAGCTTCAAAATACAAAATTCTATTTTCAATAAGTATTTAAAATACCGTGTACTTTGGATAGCTTCAAAATTTTCAAATTTTAATTTTTATAATTCAAAATTGTAATGGCTGTTGTTTTATTCATATATTACTGATTATAACAACTTCGATTATTTCAAAGCTTAGTAATAGCGCTACAATGAATGAAGTACATATTAAAAAAATTAAAAATAATAAAAAATGAACATTTTTGTCAAATACATAAATGTCTTTTCACTGAAGTCAACTGATAAACTTTTGATGCACACACCTGTAGAGTTCTTATACGTACGCTAACGCTGTGTGAAATAAATGAAATAACAAAACGTAATGCAGAGAGCTGGTCAGTTGTGTCCCAATAGAGTTCCAAAAGAAGTGTGAAAAAAACGAACGATGTGCAATTGCAGACAATGCAGAGAGCTACTACATACAAATATTCCTGAAAATCTTTCCAAAGTTTAAGTAATATGGTATTTGTATTTATATAGGATATACTTCAGGTACCTAAAACCATACTTTATAGTTAGACTTCAAATAGACCTTTGCTGACGTTTTCAGTAAATTTAGCGATCATATGTTCACAACAGTTTGCGTATATACACATAATAACAGGAAAACGTTTTTCTAACTTTGATCTTAAAATGAATAAATATGTGTATACTGTATGTATACTATACTGTGTGTACATACTGTAATGCATACTATACTATATTTGTACTATATTGTATTTATACTATACTGTATGTATACTGCATGTAGACTATACTGTGTGCATATGTATATGTACGTATAGAATTTATTTTAAACGACATAGTCACAAATTATATATGAGCATTGTAAATGTCACGGCTACCGTGTAATTAATTTGTACACTATAGTATGTATCGCTGCTCATTGACTGGAAATGAACCCCCTATATAAGTATTACATATTAGTAGTTTACTAGTGCAATTTATGGGACGTTAATGCATGGGTATGCACGTGCGTTGTTTTTAAATGTAACGCAAATATAGGCTAAAAAGCAAATAGTAATCAAAAAGTTAAGTATACAACAGCCACATATCATAAGTGTTACGGACAACCTTAAGATTTGCTTGCATAATTTCGAAAGCTTCGACGGGAATTGGCTGATGATGCATTTTGACAATCCACAAAATATCTTCGAATGGTTTTCAATAGAAGGGAAAATTTAAACGGGGATAATCTGGGAAATGTACTAATACAAATTACGTACGCGTAAGTATTGTGTAGATAAAATTCAATCACGGATAATATGTTTGTAATTATATATAATTTTCTTAACGTCAAACTACATAAATTATTATTAATTTGAACACATTAACATGAAATTACCGCTGTACAAATATAAATAAGTAATAAATTAATACAACTCGACAAATACTTTACAAATAGATTAAATAATAATCGCGGATCTTAATTTTTGTTTAATTATTAATAAATATATTCTCCCGCTCAAAACTGCTGCAGTCATGCTTGTGTGCATTTGAAATTGATACAGTAAAAGTATTTTATCTGTAGAGAATTGCAATGCATGCCCTACATAGATTTGCAAGCCCGCAACTTTTTCAAGGACTATAAGGCATTTACCTAGAAATGCGTGTAATTCTAATATGTACACATGCATATATGCATATATTATATATAACAGCTGTAATAATAGATAAAATGACTCATCTGTGATAATCGTGCGAGAGGTTCGTAAATAACGAGTGAAACTGTTTTTATGTGCAGTATATTGATGGTATTATGACATGGCAAAGCAAAAAAGGCATAGGATATAGGAGTGTTGAATGTAGATTCCTCCGTTGTTGAGCACAGTTCGTCAATAAAGTCGAAACTTGCGTACACTTTTTGACTGTGTTACATTGCAAGGCTTTTTGTACTTAATAATAAATTGTTGATAAAAACAGTCAACTTATTCTGTTCACATTACTTTTGATTAGCGGGCGTTTATTCATGGCCAAAAGTTTGGGAACTCTTGTTTGCATTTTGTATCCAAGAAGCTTCAATAAAAATCAGGAATTTTTATCAAAATACATATACACATGTCGTCGGTGGACATGGAAAATGAGTTAGCTATGTATCTTTCTTGTGAACCTACATAAATGCACTATTATATAAAAATATTACATTTAAAGAAAATTCCTTATAGAGAACGGGAATTACATATAATACTACATATAGTGAAGAGCGAGATTGGGTGTGGTACTACATATAATGAAAGTTCCCTTATAACGAGAGTCCGGTGAATTGTGCACTACATAAATTATTTTCAACGTATACATAATAAACGAGGAAATTACATAATAATATTAAATAATAATAATTACAAATAAAAAAAAACTTTTTAATATTAAAAATAAACTAAAAATGTAGTACAAAAATAGTATACAAGCAAAAGGAAAATATCAAATAATAGTGAATCTTAATCTATAAAAATAACGAGAAAAATATGCATATATAATTACTGTAAAATGGATGGTGTGCGTATAGTCACCGCTGAAAACGTATATGGATAAGCAAATTTCTGGATATTTATTATAAAATTTGTGGAGAAAGGAAAAGAGACCGGTTGTAGTGTTAATTACCTGTGCAGACGGTACTTCGCAGTGACTAATCAGAATCTTCGTACAGTGCGAGCAAACACAAACGACCTATATCACAACATTGAAGAGGAAAGGGGAAGCTTTTGGCACAGTTACTTCGATGCGGTGAGTGAGAAACTACTAAAAAGCGGAAGTTGGCCAGACGCACTTGTTACATTGTAGCATTCATCTAGTACATTGCACCCTTGATTCCTAAAATGAGGGTGAATATAAAACGCAACCCTCATGTATGCATTACATATGTAATTTGGGCGTTTATAAACTGTATCAATTTTTGAAGTACGTATTGCAGCCCCATGTGATGGTTCTCGCCCCCAACTCTCGTATTAAGTAAGGTCCATAAGAGCTGGAGTCCGTGCAGAAAAAGTTTGCCCTATAGGGTTGATTCTTTGCATCCCTCACACTGCAAAATCACACTGCGTCTGGCTAGACACACTGCAAAAAAGGGTGTCTAGTGTCTAGCCAGACGACAACATTTTAACGAATTATTACGCTACATATAAAATAGTGCAAAGAGTACTCTCCCAACTAAGCACCTTTAATTTGGACCGTGACTATGAAGATGAAAATCACAACGTTTTTCCGTGAATACAAAACGTTATGCTCACAACAGACGCTTTTGTATTTCGTGCCAGTCCTTTGTTGCCAACGCAGTAAATATGAACCCCTGCATAAGTGCATGCTGAAAATATATTGATTTACCACAGTACTAAAAATTAAATGGATGAAATATTCTTTTGGATTATTAAACAACAGGACAATGGAATTGTATTCGAGAAAGTTGCGAAGATGGTTTTTTTCTCAAATATTGGGCTTGTAACAATAACACATTACAGATACATTTTATGTACATATATAATTTGACAATTTTTCTTACTCTTACTTACCGCGGTCACATAACTCAATATTGACATCAATCATCAGTAAGGATGCCAAAACGCGAAAAACGCGATTTTATAAAAAGTGCGCGCTGGACTATTGGCATCTATATAAACTTGAACATTGGTCATGTGTACATCTCAAAACCGAAAAAAAAATTTGCGAATTTCGCGAAAAATGCGATAAAATGCGAATTTTCCTTTAAAATGCGAAAAAATGCGAATTTCCGCTTTCAAATACAAAAAAATGCGCTTTT
>JAQGAK010003795.1:0-13935 GCA_034696945.1 Lipothrix lubbocki
CATCTCTTGACTACTTCCAGTTCAATTTCGTCGAAATAAAACATACAGCGGCATTTTGTATTCCGAAACCTCAAAAAAGTACTCTTTAATAAGATTTTAAAAACATGAATATTTATAAATCCATTGATATGATGGATACAGGCTGTTGATGACGATAATTGATTACAAACTGTTTTAAAATGGGGTTGGAATGATAAGGTCCTATCAAATATGACTCTTAAATACTTGTATTCAGACATATATTCGATTATTTCATTATCACAGTGTAATTGCGAAATTTACTTTGGAAGTGGATCTCTTGATTTATAGAAAATCATAGACGTAGTTTTTGAAAAGTTTATACTCAAGTATCTTTCATTGCACCCTGTCTGTAAGTTGTTTAGAATACATGATAATTCTCTGGCTATTGTGTCAACATTTCTGTGTGGAAGATAAATACAAGATCATCTGCAAATAGTTTTGATTTTGCTTTGATAGATTTTGATACATCATTAAAATAAATTGCAAATAAAATCGGGGATAATATACTACATACTTGCGGACATCCGCGATATAATGTGTATTGTTGTGAAATATATTTCCCCAGTTTTATTAATTCTGAAACTTCTATTTTCAAAATATGAGCAAAGATGTTTTACTATCATTGGGTTGACATCACTTTCTTTCATTTTTTTTCAAAAATATGATCGGTCGTATTGAGTCAAACGCTTTGCGAAGATCGACAAAAATTTACATCATGGAGCTTAACGTAGTGAATTTTGCGCATGGAGCATTTTTCCTAATCCAGTCTTTCCAATAGCTGACTTTTGTGTTTATCTGGGCCGCCCCCATCTTCGTGCAGCCAATTCCATATGGTTGGTCTTGTTGTTGGCGGCCGGTTACACCAAACTAAATAAACGGAATAAAATAACCTCACTCATTAATCCTGAATAACCATGGACGATTTCTGATTAGTGAATATCGTGGTATGAGACCTGAACGCTAATACGGTTCACTGGATTGGGGACAACAAATTGGGGACCGCCAGTGTCTCCCAGAGTAAGTTGGACTTTTCTTGGATATTTGGTGCAGAACTCGTCCACATCACATGAATTCACCGGTACTTTGGTTTGTCCGCAATCCACGATCGTTGATGTCTAAAATAAATATAGTTAATAATGTTGGAATTACAATAGTTCCTTGAAATTAAAACACTAATTTATTGACATTGGCTTATAACTAAAACAATATTTGATTATACTTGATAATTTCTAGTAACACCCTGGGTGGCTGTGCAACTATTCGTGCTACTCCAGCCTTCGATGTAAGTGTTTGGTGCACCGGGCATAAGATCATCACTGGCTAACATGACTGGCTTCAGCCCATATTGTGCAAGATTTACAGTTCCAATGTCAATAACACCAATATCAGCCGGGTAATTTGTTGTATCATACAAATCCACTTCTCTGTAAAGTTGAGTCAAAGATTTCTGATTAGCTACGCTATTTACATGTCTAAGTAAAAGATAGTAAGAGCAATATAATTTATATAGGACTTTTTGATCTTACGATGGACAATAAATGTCGTTATAGGTTATCTCTTTCATGTAAACCTTGCCCGACGCGTTTTGAGCCATGAATTCTTTCTTCTCCAGTGTAGTCATGCCTATCGCAAAATAGACGACTCCTGAGAAATTATATGGAGCCTGCTGGCTCTGCGACGTCAACATAGCGTAGTTGGCGCAGTAGCAAGACGTCAGGGCTTTGTATGGACTTATTAACGTGCCAGTGCAGATGATATAATTTTCTTCCTATAAAATAACAATAGAAATTTTTTTGAAATTAGATAAAGAATAGTTTATTAACAGTAAAATTTAAAAACTAATGTTTAGAATTTTTAAATTACCGTGGCTGGGTCAACGACAATAATTGCAGAGAGGTATTCTGGCGGATGGGTATCAACGATTCCATCAATCATTCCAGCCGCTGGTGTGAACACCACGCCTACGAATGAAAATAGACTCAAGTACAGGACTGCAGATAGTTTGGAAGACATGGTTAGACAGATCAGGAATGATACAATTCGGTGGGTATCGACGGGCATTTATATGATTCTGAAAGCAATAACTACATATTATTGAACCGCAGCAGTTTTATTATTTTGACGTTTTCGGAACAACAGTCTACAAACAGTTTAATATTTATTACTAAATTAGGTCGACAGATTTGCAATATGAATATATTGAAATTATTGTTGAATTTAGATTAACTAACTTATTTGCAGTTGTTATTTATTAGGCTATTATAGGTGGCTTTTAATCATAACAATGGTGAAAAACAATAAATATTATTTTATTAAAAACATTGATTTTTTGTCCTATTTCTCTGCGTATGCTTTTTTTAAGTAATTTTCCAATTAACAATGTAATTTATAGTGCTTTACCGCTTTCGTAATTAATAGATTGCTATTGCACCGCTGTACATATGTCTATCGCTGGAGGGATTACACTGGAACCTCGCTATAAGAGAACGCTAAAAATCACCAAAATCTGCCTCTTATATAGAAATTCTCTTATAAAGAGAACTCGTATACATATAACCATGTATGACATGCGAGTCCAAAGGATCTCTTAAAGAGAGAATTCTCTTATATGGAGGCCTCTTATAGCGAGGTTCCACTGTACTATTTATTTATTGTCGACGCTGTTACTTTTCTCCTACGGCCGGTGGCAGTCGTGATTACTTTGCCGAATTTATTACTATTCCCCTATTCCCATGAGTTTTTCATAATGTTGAAATTCAGATTTGTCTTATTTTAACCGACTATTTGTGCTAAAACGTTTCCGAAAATTTCCTATTATTCTCAATTTTTTATGTACACATACTTATATGCACGAAGTCGAAATTCTGAAATTTCTTATTGCATCATCAAATTTAGGGCAATTACATCTACGTAAATATTTCGATACATACATAGTACAATGCTACAAAAGTTATGGACATATGACTAAAAAAATTTAATATCCTACGAAATATATACATACCTTTATGTACACTTTCAAACAATAATTCCTTCAAGAATTTACATATTATTATGACCTCCTATCATAAAATTTTGCGAACGGAGCAACTTTTTTAATTCAACCAATGTAAGGCGCAATCCCAGTGTTTAACTGGGCTTCCCCAATATCAGTGCAACCAAGTCCATATGGCTGAGTTTTCCGTTGGCGGCCGACTACAGCAAACTAAAAAACAAAAACATTGACACAATGCATGCAGTACAGTGTAAATCGTTCAAATGAGTAAGTTCAAAATTTTTAACTTGGTGACATAATAGGACCTGAAATTGTTTATCCCCTACAGTAAAGTATTGTATACCACCAGATTCTCCTAACGTAAGTTGTATTTTTCCTGGATATTTCGTGCATACCTCATCGTGAATACATTCAGAGAGTGGTATTTTGGTTTGCTAACATTTATTGATTGCTAAAAGCAAAGAATGTTATTTATAGTTTGTATTGTATTAATAAATTTAAAATCAATACTTATTATGAAATAGTTTGCACACGTGGTAATTTCGTGAAGGAATCACGCTCTCTGTGCAGCTAGTCGTGCTACTCCATCCTGTGGCGAAGGTTTTTGTCGCGCCGTGTGAAGGTTCATTTAAAGCCAATCGGATAGGTGTTAGGTCATACTTCTTAATATCTACAATTCCAATGTCAAAAACAGCAATATCGGCCGGAAAATTTGTTGTATCTAATAAATTCGCTTCTCTGTTGTGAGAATAGTTTGAAAATTAACAAATTAATGGGAATTGTACATTTGTTGTGATTTTAATTCCAGACTGGAAATATCTAAATCAGTTAAGTTTTTGTTCTCACGGTGGACAGTAGATATCGGAAAAGCTCAATTCTTTCTGATAAATCATTTTGGCCGCGTTTCTATCCTTAAATGCCCTCTTGTTCTTTCGCGCTGAAAGATGAATAGATTGTCATGTTGAATACAGTGTCCATAATTTTAATATTAAATTTGGTACTTCAAATTTACCGTATCCTTATTTAAAATGATGATATCTCCAAGATATCTTGCCCTACCGTCGTATATCGTTCCTCCAATCATTCCTCCAAACACCAGGGCTAGGAATGATACAAGACTTACGTACAGCACTGCAGAGAGTTAAAGGACCATCGTTAGCAAAACAGTAAGTATGCAGGAGGTCTATTTTGACAGGGTTTTATATAACCCCGTATGTATGTACACACAATTAAAACCATTTATTCCATTTTACGTTTGTGGAACACGCGGTTCAATATTATTTGATAAATGGGATTACAAGGTTTGTGGCTTGATCTGGAAATCGTTTTAAAATATTGATCAAAAATTATTTGTTTATGCCGGTTTACTAATGATTCATCACAAACGGTATATATTTTGTGATCTGGTTTCACTACAGCTTCAACATTTTAGCGTGATTGATTTCTGTAGATCTGGAAATAAACTAGCAATAGAGCTGGATTTACTATAAGTAAGACAAATGAATGTTGGCCAAATCTGTTAAAATTAAGGAACTAGGTTATTGCTGTTTTCAACCGTTTTAACCACGAACTGGTTTACATAACCTATAATAATGTTATTACATTTTTACATTGTCTAGTCCATTTGCTATAAACTTAAACCGACCGTATTCATTTTAAATGCAACAACCTAATTTAAAGCTCTCATTTTAAATGTGGTATTTCCCTGGCTGTAAATCTAGTTGTTAATGTTTGCCTTTTTTTTTGTTGAATATCCTTTTAAATATAGAAATGTGCAATTGAGATCATTCATTCTGTATGTATTTACATATCGTCAGTGGAGATGCAAAGTGGACTCCATGTGTATCTACCTGCAAAGTGGGACATCCACTGGCATTTGAAATGCATGGGATAACGTCACTAATTTCCAACTCCCTTTTTGTTTTTGTAAAAGCGTGGGCTCGACTGGGCTATGTGAGAGATATTGGTCTGCGTTTGCGTGTGTAATACTGACTGAGCTATAAGTCATGATTTTGCAACGATGATAAATTATTTTAAAGGCTTCCTGATTGGGATATTATTTTGCTTTAGAATATTCTGTCCAAAATCACTATAGTCTATTGGCAAAATTATTAAACTCTTCATATTGAACCATTGCTTTCATATTACTTGTTTTTTACTTCTAACTTTTTACTGAAAAAATTCACCAATATTAACTACAAGAATGTCATCTAAGTAATATTGTCTCCCAGCAATCTTGCTGAAACGGATATATTGGAATGATGTTGACCAATTGCTTGAGGATTTAAACTTAGATGCCAAATAACCCTGAACATAATGCTGAAAATAAACAAATTTTGGGTAATATCCATGATTTTCTGTATTTACGTTTATTGGTATAAAAATTAACGCATTTTCAAGATGGATTCTAATGATTTTAAATTGTTAGTTTATCTGCTCTAAAGTAGTCATATTAAAATAGTAAACATAAAACACTTCTCGGTGTTCAAGTGCAGCTTTGCAATCATCTTCTTTTATCAATGTACCAAAAGCTTAGCCAAGAATGTTAAAAGACTGGGAGCAAACCTTCATTTTTAATATATTAAAATTGGAACACAATTGCGTTTAACACAAAGCAATTTCGATGTTTAGGAAATAGAAGAAATCTGAATTAGCTTTAAAATAGATCACATACATATATTGTTGAGGCAGGAACTCGACCTAGCTTGCATATTAGCCAAAGATAAATTGTCCCCCACGTGTTTTTTCTTGAACTAGTCAGACATAAGTCACTCGCCAAATACAAATTGTAAACAATAAGAGCATGAAAAATCTATTACATTTATTTTTAATTCGTATATAACGTTTTCCGGTCGTTTATTTTCCGCCTGTCGTTTGACGTAAATTCAGCATCCTTGGATGGAAACAGGCGGGGCCAATTTTACCTAGTAGTGAACGCGAAAGTGGACTAGCTGCTGCATTGATGCTATGCTAATTATTTATTTAGTCTAAATTTTCACCCCCAAGAAAAAATGGATTACACAAATAAATGTTTAGGCAAAAAATGCAAAAAAGCACAGTAATGTAGGCGTTTTAATAGCATGTCCAATTACGATATTTATTTTGTGCATAAAACTATATACTATTTTGCATTTATATAGCCCCTTTTATATAGTCCTTAAGTTGATTGTAGCATTTGGAGCAATAATTTTATTTGAAGCCATAAGCTACAATAATACATAGTGTCTAAAATCGTACTTATAGTATACAATTTATTAAATATGGCTATAAATTCAATATAGTCGAAATAGTTTAATACTAAATAAATCAACAAATAAAATATTTCTAATTTTCACCCACCTTGGTCAACTCATAGTAAAAAGAAATTACACACTTCTACATTTAATTATTTTATTTCCGAACCATATGCGAGCATAAGATGCTTACAAACGATTACAATTGATTACATCATGGAGCTCAACTTGTGAGAATGTATTGGGATGCGTTTGGTGGTACAGATATGTGCAGAATATAATTAGTCCATCGTTGAAAATGGCTGCAAAAATAATTACAACTGTCTTTGCATCGTTTGGACAGATGTTTATAAAATAATATACTTAAAAAAATTATTCAATGAATCCTGTTCAGTATGCTCAAATGTCAAACAGATAGTAATTAGCTATTATTAAATTTAGACATGGGCTTAGAGATGGTTTGGTAAATTCAATTTGGTATTTACTCCTAGTTACTCACGTACAATAAATAGAATGGAAAAGATGCATTTCAGTACGTTTTACTGCCCACAATCGGAAAAAGAATGTAAAATTGAAATGGGCATAAATTAATAATTTCATAGTTGATCTAAACTAAATACATCAAACCATTTGAATATTTGTAATTGCTAATCGGTCAGTTCGTAATAAACAAAACAACGCCATATATTATACATTTAATTAGTTTATTTCCAAATCAAATGCAAGCATAAGATGCTTACATGCGATTACAATTGATTACATCATGGAACTCAACTTAGTGAATTTTGCGAACGGAGCATTTTTTTTAATCCAAGGTGCCCAGTAGCTGACTTTAGTGTTTATCTGGGCTGCTCCCAACTTTGTGCAGCCAATTCCATAAGGTTGGTCTTGTTGTTGGCGGCCGGTCACACCAAACTAAATAAACGTAATAAAATAATCTCACTTATTACTCCTGAATAACTTGACGATTTCGGAGTAGTGAATGTCGTAATATGAAACCTGAATGTCAACATTGTTCACTGTAACATATTGGGCACCGCCAGTGTCTCCCAAAGTTAGTTGGACTTTTCTGGGATATTTGGTGCAGAACTCGTCCACATCACATGTAGTCACCGGTACTTTGGTTTGTCCGCAATCCACAACCGTTGATGTCTGTAAAATAAATGTATAAATAATGTTTGAATTATAATAATTCCTTGAAATTAAAACAACATTTGAATTACACAATAATTCCTTAAAATTCAAACAATATTTGATTATACCTGATAATTTCTTGTAACACCATTAGTGGCAGTGCAACTAGTCGTGCTACTCCAGCCTTCGATTATGTTTGGCGTGCCAGGCATGGGATCATCCTCAGCTAACATGATTGGATTCAGCGCGTATTGTGCAAGACTTACATTTCCAATGGCAATAACACCAATATCATCCGGGTAATTTGTTGTATCATACAAATTCACACCTCTGTAAAGTTGAGTCAAAGATTTCAGATTTATCAGGTTATTTACATGTCTAAGTGGAAGATAGTAGAAGCAATATAATATATTTCGAACGTTTTGAACTTACTTTGGACAATAAATGTCGTCATAGGTTATCTCTTTCATGTAAACCTTGCCCGACGCGTTTTGAGCCATGAATCCTTCCTTGTCCAGTGTAGTCTGGCCTATCGCAAAATAGACGACTCCTGAGAAATTATATGGAGCCTGCTGGCTCTGCGACGTCAACATGGCGTAGTTGAGGCAATAGCAAGACGACAGGGCTTTGTATGGACTTACTAACGTGCCACTGCAGATGATATAATTTTCTCCCTAACAAATAACAGGAAAATTATTTTTGAAATTAAGTAAAGAAAATTTTATTAAAACTAAAATTTGAAATTGTAAAATTACCGTAGCTGGATCAACGACAATAATTGCAGCGAGACTTGCCGGCGGAGTGGTAAAAACGGTTCCCCCAATCATTCCAGCCACTGGTGTGAACACCACCGCTGCGAATGATAGTAGACTGAAGAACAGGACTGCAGATAGTTTGGAAGACATGGTTAGACAAATCAGGAATAATACAATTCTGTGGGTATCGACGGGCTTTTATATGACTCCAAAAGCAACAAACACCCACCAATAAACCACAGCAGCTCCATCATCTTGACGGTTTTGGAGCAACAGTTCCTAAAATGTTTAATATTCATCACTAAATTAGGTCGGCAGATTTGCTCGACTATAACGTGTTGGCTTTATTATTGAATTCGGATTATATTAATCACATATGGCATGTTATTTGTTATTTAATAGGCTATTATCAGTGGCTTATATTTCGCGCTCTGGTTTAATTTTATAAATTTATCTATTAGGACAAGTGATCTATTATAAAGATGCACAATAAAATTAATAAATGCAATTTAACTGGGTGCCCCTAAAAATCTGATTAAGGAAATATAGTTTAAACTAGTTTCAAAACCCATTATAAATCGAGGTGCTCTAAATTACTTATACTCGTTTAAACTAAATGCCCTAATAGTTAAACGATGTCAGTCCGACACATATTTGATGCAAGTCAGTGACTTCAAAATTGCGTAGAAGCGCTGGAGACTATAATCCTTTGAATAATTTCAAAACCAGCGCATTACTAACTGGTGCATGATTTGACTAATCAAAAAGTCGGTTTCCGTGTGAGATGTTTAGGTGAGTAAACAACCTAAAACAAATGTGGTATTTATGAATTTAAAAACGATCCTACATGGAGCGTAGGAATAGAGTAAATTTTTTGGGTTGATTTCAAATTTGTCGACTTTTCAACAAATAGAGCTACTTTCATCATGTGTAAGAATTTGTAATGTTAGTATGTAGGACCATTTCATGAAAGTTGTACGTTTCAAAAATATTTGTGTTAATTTGCAAACATTGACCTTTGACAAACCGAGTTTAGGAACTATGTACTGGAATGTTCTAGTTAATTTATCAAAATGGTCAAACATTTTACGAACATAATACATTTTGTTTAGGCTTTCATCATTCTTGTTATTATTCACGATTTTCATTATTTTTTACGCATTATGGCCAGTTTATGTCTTGCTAAAAACTTTTTTGTAAAAACATTACACTATAGAGTATACTTTTGCGAGTTTGCAAATGCGCGGTTTAGCGCATTATATTTCTTTACTATTTATAAAAACAATTATAATGGTTTTATTGAAATCATTGTTTTCCTGTCGTATTTTGCTACGTATGCCCTTTTAAGGAATTTCCAAATATATTACGTTTGGACAAATTATAAACAATTTTTATTTTGGTACATAATGCAGCTTCACCAATTGCCCTAGTCCGTTTTTAATTTTGTAGAGTTAGATCAAAATTAAAAATGCTCCATAGAGCAACCTAACAAATTACATTCAATGGAGATGTGCAATAAATTATATAATAAAATTGTTTAAATTTGTTTATTTTGAAAACTAATTTAAACATGATTTTTGTGTACAATTCTAATCTAATTTTTATTATTATTCAACTTCAGTCACAGTCTCAAACTATTTAGTGTATACATACATTGATTTCCAACAGCGGAGACCTGGTTAACGTACATCAGTTAGCCATAACCATTAAACTAGTTTAAAAACTGTTTACACTCTCAACTTCTTCACCATCACAGTATATAGTGAAAGGGTCTTTACAATTGTCATTAGTTTTATTAGGTAGCATACATTTGGTTTTGGAAAGATTCATTCTGAGACCGTTATTGACAAACCACCAGAGCTGTCCAAAATACAAATTGCAAAATACATTTCTGAAAAATTGAAAATACAAGTTACAAAATACATTTGCTTTTCAGCAAAATACAAATTACAAAATGCATTTCCAATTTCACGAAAATACAAGTTACAAACCTCAAAATACATTTGCTTTTCAGCAAAAGACAAATTACAAAACACATTTTCAAATTCACGAAAATACAAGTTACAAAATACAAAATACATTTTTCCCCGCGAAAATTTGAAATACATGATTCAAGCCCTTGAAATACATGCAAAATACATATTGAAGACAAAACGTCCGATTTTTGTTTGATTTAGGATAAAAACCAATGCAATTGCGTTCAGGACGAGGGGTAAGTTGCAATTTTATGCTTTAAAAAGCTAAATAATATATTTAAATATATTGTTTGATGCTCAAAATACAAATTACAAAATGCATTTTAAAATCAAACAACGCCAAAATATAAAATGCAAAATACATTTTAAAATTTGCAAACGTCAAAATACAAAATATGTACATTTTAAAATTAGGACACTTTAAAATACCATGTATTTTGGACAGCTATGCAAACCACTCAGAAAAGACCGTGATCCTGCCGGTCGAACGGTGGACAGCGGTCACTAAGTGAGCAAGTCTGCATAGCTTAAGTGCAATAATACATAATTATAAATTATATTATTATGCAATAACGAAATGAGGGACGTCACAACAAAATCAATAATAAAAAGATTGTACAAATATAAAACTAACAATTTAAAATAGATATACTACATAGTTATTAATACATCAAAAACAATTTAAATAAAATTCCTTTGTTTTGTTATCGTAACGTTACGAGTTATCGTAGAATTTTGTATAAAACATTGAAATCTACAACAGTTTAAAAATTGCTTTCAAAACAATTACTGAACGTGCATGTGTTTCAATAAATGCGAGAGCGCTCAAAATTCTGAACTCAAAAAGTACACGAATGAGGCTTTTGGTACATTAAGATATTAGCCACGCGTGCAGTTGGTTCTTTCAGATCCTTCGCCGACGATATGTTTACTGCTATGTTAGATCCTATGTGTAGACTGTGCGCATATTACTGGCAAATCGATGACAAACGGAACGAAACGTGAAAAATTCATGTCTGTGCAAGATCGAGACATATCTATACAATAATAACTATTACATAATATTTATTTGATGAATCCTATTCAGTATACTCAAATGTCAAACAGAGTATAATCACCTACATATTGCCTAATTGAAACTTGTGCTTTCAAATCTTTAGAAGTTGGGCTAATGTATGTTTGTATTTACTGGTAGTTACTCACGTACAATAGTTCCTAAAACTACGTGAAAGACGAAAATGATTACAAAAATGATGAATTTTACAACATTGCATAATATTAAGAAATAACTTTAAATGATGTTAAAACCATCTATATTAGCCTGAAGATGAATACAGTTGTGGTTCGAAAGCTCAAAATATAATAAAAAACTTTATACACATATTTTCCACGTAAAAACCAATGAAAATCATGGATTGTACTTCTCCATTTAATTATTTACTTCTAAATCATATGCGAGCACAGAATGCTTACAAGCTTTTACCATTAACTACATCATCGAGCTTAACTTAGTGAATTTTGCGAACGGAGCATTTTTTCTAATCCAAGATTCCCAATAGCTGACTTTAGTGTTTATCTGGGCCGCTCCCATCTTCGTGCAGCCAATTCCATAAGGTTGGTCTTGTTGTTGGCGGCCGGTTACACCGTACTAAATATTTATAATTAAATAGAATATTCCCACTTTTTAAACCTCAATAATTGAGATTAATTATTTAAATATCTTGATATGAAACCTGAATTTCTGCGTCGCCAAATCCAACGACTTGAGAGCCGCCAGTATCTCCCAAAGTTAGTTGGACTTTTCTGGGATATTTAGTGCAGAACTCATCCTTATCACATGTATCCACCGGTAATTTGGTTTGTCCGCAATCCACAACCGTTGTTGTCTGAAAAATAATTATGTATATAGTTAATTATATTTGAATTGCAAAATATTTCCTTGAAATTAAAACGATATTTGATTATACTTGATAATTTCTTGTAGCACCCGTGGTGGCTGTGCAACTAGTCGTGCTACTCCAGCCTTTGATAAAGGTGTTTGGTGCGCCAGGCATAGGATCATCACTAGCTAAAACGATTGTATTTAGACCGTATTGTGTAAGATTTACAGTTCCAATGTCAATAACACTAATATCGGACGGGTAATTTGTTGTATCATACAAATCCACTGAGCTGTAAAGTTAAGATTACATATTTACTCGGTCATTTACATGCCTACGTAGAAGACAAAAACTTGGAAGCAATAAAATATATAGAGGACTTTTTGATCTTACGATGGACAATAAATGTCGTCGTAGGTTATCTCTTTCGTGTAAACGATGCCCGACATGTTTTGAGCCTTAAATGCTTTCTTTTCTAGAGTTGTCATGCCGACCGCAAAATAGACGACTCCTGAGAAATTATATGGAGCCTGCTGGCTCTGCGACGTCAACATGGCGTAGTTTGCGCAATAGCAAGACGTCAGGGCTTTGTATGGACTTATTAACGTAGCAGTGCACATGATATAGTTTTCTTCCTATACGATAGAAAGAGTATTTCTTATTCCAAGACTACATATGTAATGGTTTATTATATAAAACTTATGAATTAAAATTACCGTGGCTGGATTGACGACAATAATAGCACCAGTGTGATGTGGATGAGTTGTATAAACGACTCCATCAATCATTCCAGCCGCTGGTGTGAACACCACAGCTGCTAATGATAGTAGACTGAGGTACAGGATTGCTGATAGTTGGAAAGACATGTTTAGTTAAATCCGTTCTGATACTATTGTATATATCGACGGGCTTTTATATGATTTTTAAAGCAATCAACACATTATAACACCGCCCTGTTTCAACATTTTGACGTTTTAAGAGCAACAGGTATATTTTTACAAAATATTGTAATATGCATTACTAAATTGGGTTTACATTTCTGATACATGTAGACAATAGTATTGGATTTAGGTTAAACAAAGCATTTGCTTGCGTAATTAATAGGTTTTATTATTGGCTTATATTTTGCACTCTGGTTTCATTATTTAGATTAAGTTTTTAGGATACTAGATTTATTATATAGATGCACAACAACATACAAAATGTAAATCATACTATAGTTGGAAAAACATAAAACGGGTTTAAACTGGTTTGAAAGCCATTATATGTCATCACGGCGTACTATTTTACTGACACAGTTTTGAATTAATTTGTTACTTTCTAATGAGACTAACCATTTGTTCGCTTTCCTGGAAAACAACTTCATTATGGCATCATTTACTGCAAAGCATCTAATTTGAATATCTATTTATACTCACTGCGCACTTTAACAATAATTACATAACAATGCACTTTATTCATTAATAGGGCTGGGAAATTGCGAAAAACACGATAAAATAAAAAATTCATAATAGAGTATTCCCAGCTGGGTAAATTGTTTTTTTGGACATCCGAACATCCCAAAACCACAAAAATTTAAAAACAAAAAACGCGAAATGTGCGAAAAATAGTCTAAAAACTCGAAATACTGCGAAATATACAACATTTTCACGAAATACCGCAAAATTTGAACTCCAACAACTTTGTTTGGAATTTATTATAAAAAATCGTCGCTTCGCAACGATTTATGGCACCCCTAAAGGGGTGCTAGTGCGAAGGGGCAGCGCCAGCTCAATTACCCAGTTATTTATTAGCGTACTATTTAAAACCAATACAGCTTTTATTATCCCAGGCTATTATTCAAATGTACAGCAAATATGCGTTATTTTGATCGATACTTTTATCAAAACCCGGGTAACACCGAAAATGTTCAACCGATTTGTTTCGATATCAAATAATCCATCC
>JAQGAK010003796.1:0-13929 GCA_034696945.1 Lipothrix lubbocki
TATGTTTTACTTTCTTTGGCTTAGTTGCATATTTTAGTTGCGTATTGTCTTCCGTTTTTGTTTATAGTATCCTTATTTTAACATTTACAGTTAACGCACGACACTTTAATTGATTTGAAACTATAGTCTACGAAGTTATATTTTATATAGATTAGTTCTTTTAACTGCATTTTCAGATATCGGACCTAAATAAAAGAGATCATAACTTTATATTTTGCCGTTGAATACGAAATCTTAAAGGCATGAAGCCTCCACAGTAGGCAAAATATCAGGTCGTGAATTACATACTTTGGAAGTGTTTATATTGATTCCGATCATTGTGTATATGGAATGCCAAATGTATTCCTGATAATGAAACTTTTGGCAATTATGTTTTATCTAAATTTTCTTTTTCGGCCATTGTAACTACACCGGCTTACAAACCACGTCAGTTGGTACGAGCATACTGCCCTCGACCATAAATTGTTTTGAAGTATGACCCCAACAGAACTATACTAATCTGCAGTCTATGAGATGCCTACAAGAGTATGTATATTCAGCTAGGCGAGATGTACGCTCCAGGAGGTTTGACAACAACTTTAGCCCCTGTTATTCTGACAACATCGCCATCGCCAGGTCAACACACCTCATAGCGGCGCCTGCTTTTAAATTAGAATTACAAATGGATAATGGTGACTAAAAGACGTCTTATAAAAATCTGCTCGTATATGACCATAGTTGGCCACACAATAATCAATCTGAAAGTTTCTTTTCCTTAAAAAAAGGAAATCGTTGACTTTAAGATTGTATCTTAACAACCTTAAACCGATCTTTAATGTGACCACTCTTTGAATCAATATTTTTTCCAGTTAGTTTCTTACCGTGTTACCATTTTTTACTTTGGGAAGTGTGGAGACCGAAATACATTGAAATTACTTTGAGTTTTATTTAATTATATGGGGTAATAATTTAATTATGTATATGTAGTACATGATATTTAAATTTAATACAATTATTAAAATCTGTTTGTTCTCTCCTATAGACACGAAATGAATCGAAGGAGCATTTAAATGCGGCAGCGAACTGAAAAAAAGTGTACGCCTATGTAATTACTGAAGATAAGAAAGTCACAAATCCCATGGTCGTCATCATCATCTGAATAGCAAGAGTGTCGACTTGGGTTGCTGTGGCTATTTTGGTTTTGGTCTACCGACACTATATTTTATATCGATGACACTAACTATATGTGTAAATTTTCGTGATTTATAGCGTTCTATAATAGCGAGAGTTTAGTGTAATTTAATAATTTGTAACACTGTTTCGATTCTCAGCTCGGTAAAAATTGTTATATTGGACATGCGAATATCCCATAAATATAATACAATTACAACATTTTTGAAAAAAATGTATTTAAAATTGTTGAAAAACGTATAAATTGACTGGTATAATATGGTAATTGCATTATTTTATAATTGTATTTTTTTAAATTACAAGAAAATTGTGTTGACGCTACATTTTGTACATGTAAATCTAATTAAATATGTTACTTTTAAAATATCAATGTAGGAATTATTATGAATAAATTTATAATTAACGTATTATTTATTTATGTTATAACTAATATTGTATTTATATCCAAAATCGACCAATATTGTAAATTGTTATAGTACATTATCAGTGAAGATTTAGTTATATCGTATAGTTTTTTTATTACAAATATTTTAAGTTCAGGATTATTTTTTTAAAATATTTTGGTTACACAAGTTTTTGAAAAATTCAATGGGACAATTTTATAATGTTAAAAGGTCCGAAAAAGGAATTCGTTTCAAAAAACGTGGGATAGCATTGGAGTTATCCACACGGTAGTAAAGATGATCTACCTATTTGATTGTAAAACATGTAGTAACCACACAAATCCATAATTGAAGTAATTTTGTGTGATATTCTATATAAGGGACTCTCTCTATAGTAGCACTTTTGGACTGATTTATAGTGATCCCTTATAGAGAGAGTCCAGTGTACTTCAGCAGATATTTTATTATCGGTAGGATTCACTGGCAACAATAAGTTCCTACTAAATAACTGATAGCATGTGGTTTGGACTGAATTTAAAAAATGAAAATTGCCCTGTGTTTATAAATCCAAACTTACCCTCGCTCCGTGGTAACAAGATACGTAAAACGCGAATTTGGAATTCGCTCGCCATAATTTTAGTTTAATGTTTGCAGGTAAAATCGAAAAGCTATTTCTTGATTTTATATTACCATCTTTACTGATCTCGCACAAAAAACCATGTGCTGACAATTAAAAAGTGTTTACATTTGCATGGAAAATATTTAAAAACATTTTTAAAGTTGCATTTCCTATAAAACACTAAATAGGAACAACACTAGTTGCATAATAAATTGGCCAGTTGCTATAAAAATAATGAGCAAAATACTGTGTACTCTCCCTATAAGAAGCCTCCGTATAAGAGCATTCTCTCTGTAAGAGCTCCTTTCTGTCCTCCCTAGCATATTCCAATGTCATCTGTGTTCTTTATAGGAGCATTTCCCCTATAACAGCGCCATAATCCTTGCTGCTATAGCCTGTATCGTTCCCTATAAGAGCATTCTGCACTTTGCAACCGTAACATTAAATTATTTGCTCGTGTAAAACTGAAATATGCGTCTCCTTGTACATTATTATTAGTAGTAGCGCATGTAATTCTAACTTGACTATAAGCACGTTGATTCATTTTCCAAATAATTAACAAAAATTCAGCAATCGATGGCAATAAATCTCTGAATTTAAATCATATGTATTCACGATTTTAGTTTTATTAAAAATATGCATTTAAATAATATAATATATTTTATATATATATAATATATTTTATAATAATTTTATTTATTATTTTCAATTATTGGCATACGCGGCTAATATACTTCGTTTTGAGTCAGTTAAGGTATAATAATTTATTAAAAATTCAAGCATTAATAATTAAAGAAATAAAAAAATAAAGATTTAGCCTGTAAATATTTGCTGCAAATTGAAAGCATCTGGGCGCATTTTCCAAATAGTTTTTAAAATAAAAATAATTATTATAGAAAATATGATTCTTCAGAATTGCTGGACTTCTAACTGCAAACATCTGTTAAATTAACTGTTGATGTGATGTGTGATAAGTTGATTAGTAGCAAATTTAATTAACCTAAACAATGAAGTAATTTAATATATGTAGTATTGAAAAGTAGCGTAAGTAATTATTTTTTAATAATGAATAAAATAAATATTGCGTTAAATAGTAGATAATTCCAGAACATATGCACGAAATTATTTACTATTTAAACGGTCATGTCTTTTTAGTAAAAATTTTAAATAAAATAGCTAGTTATTAATCCATGTTGACTTCACATAGTAATTGATTTGAGCGTCCAAGCATTAAATCAGTGAATTAGAGTATGTGTTTGGCTTATGCGTTCGCAAGTAGCGACGGGGGTAGTAGGTTCGATCCCCGAACACCACTATATAATTTCCGGTCATTTCTCTCTCTCTCTCTCTCTCTATAGCTATGGTGTGTGGGTGGATGTGGGATTGTGAACAGCTACACTTTTTTGAATCTGGGGTTAATTGGTGTACTGTGGTGTAATCAATAAGGAGATGAGTTGATACAGCACAGTGCATCAGTTGCCTCCAGTAAGCATGAGCGTCGTGGCTTACAGCCTTTATTACATGAACACTGATACCTATACACCACCCTACTAAACAAGTCCTTGTATGTACCTCTGAACTACCTTCCTATCATTCCTTGGGGGTGCTATACCTACAATCCGTATACTTGCATGCCTGTATTCTGTTCGCCTTTAGTGGTGGAGTGGTGCACTAAATGTGGGCTAAAAGGTCGGCTTTCCGGCTACACGGGTCGAGTTCCCAAAGGGGGCTATTTGTGGTGCAGGCTTGGGAAGTGTGCGGCGGGGAATGGGCGGCACTTCTCGACCTATTTTAACAATAAATTAGCAATAACCGTCTCTACCAGAATATCTACTTTGTTTATTGCTAAATCTGCGAATCCTAGTCAATCCTTTAGCGTATGCAAATATTTCTTCAACAAAGATTTCTCTTGCTTGCGCTCTCACAAAGAGCCCCACAAATTAACAAAACAATGATTCTGTTTGTTGTAAAAGATTGTTAAAACCCGGCCATAATTGAAGATGTAAATACATAAGGCCCTTGGCGATAATTATTAGGCACACCGTACAAAATGTGCCCTTTTTCTCTAAAAATATGCACTTTTCACAAAATATTCCCCACTTTGAAAGTCTGAAAAATGTTCTGCATAAACCACGTAGTTCGTTTAACTCGCTCAGTACGCCAACTAGTATTTTCAGCAACATGATCAATTTCCATTTTTAAACTTTTTAAATAATTAAAAATCATTATGCATGTAAATGCAAAAATTGTTATTATGTAATTAATGGAAAACTTTATTCATATTAACTGAAACTATAACAACTCAACCACAAACTTAGTTTTTGTAAAGATTCAAAATGACAAATATGTTATCAAGTACTGTATTAAATTAACATTGATATTCTAAAAATAAATAAAACAAATGAAACCAGCGGTTATTAGAAATTTGGTAACAAATAAAAATTTCCTTAAGCAATGCTCTTGATCACAACTAAAATCTGATAAAATAAAATTTAGTTTTTACCTACTAGAAGTTATCTCCAGTCCACGTCGACAAAAAAAGTCCAAACATTATTCAGGATCGAATGTATCCTCATACTTTGTTGGTAAAAAAAGATGCAACATTAAACGACAATAGTAAAACATTGTCACATAAAATACAAAAATATGCTTATTATGTATTAGGATTGAATGATATAGATCCACGACATTTTCAGTTTTGGGCCAACGCTGATGATAAATAAATAATTATAAAAATTTCAAATTAACAATACTGTAATAAATAAATATAGTGAACTCATAAAGGTCATAAGCATCTCTAATTCATTTCACAAAGTGAATAGGCAAACGAAACTGAACATGAAAATTAAGCCTAAACTGGATTGATATAGAAGTAAAGAGAAAACCCGCCCAACGGTTTACTTGTAAAAAGCTTCAGTTACCAATAAATCTACTATACTTCGTACACTTCCACCGTCAGTTCCCTACCAAATGATGCTATCAAAACTACTACAAACCACCCATACATTGCCGACAGAGTTTGAAGAAAATTTGATGATGTACGTAAAACATCATAGTTCAAACTTCGATTTTGCCATTTGTACAGCTCAAACTTACTTCCTTGTAGGGCGTCCAGACGTTGTTCAACCCAGTTGTACCATCCGTTTTCAAACAATCTTCTAAAGAAGGCCGAGATACTCAAATCGATATACCGCATGTAAATCAAAACACTATTTTGGTTTCCAGCAATTGCTTCATCGCTTATAATAAACGGCCTTTGTGAGATTGTCTTTGTACGCTCAGGCGGTATTTAAAATTGATTGATTTTGTTCTCAAAATCAAGCGCAACATTGTTGCAAGTTGAAACTTCCTCCTCTATTGTAAAATTTCGAAGCGGATTCGCAACAACCACCATTGATAAAGATATATTGTACTGGTTCAGCGTACCGTCATCGATTTTGTGTTCTGGGGTACGATTATATAGTGCGTCTTCCATAGAATCCAGAATTACTCCGACATTTGTTAATAAGCAACTGTGCTCGGAACAAAAGCTCTTATAGCGTTGTAAGGGATTCTCTTCCGACGGTCATCAACAAACGCTTTAGTGAACCTATTCCAAACACATAAACGTGTCATATGTGTTGGCACGTAAACAATTATTTGAATATCTTTCAAATCATTGATTCTTTCCGCTCTAAAATGTGGTCTACTTGCTGTGAGATCCGAAGTGAAAATCCCTCTGTACGCATTGGAAAGCGCGATGGAAGCAACAAACGATGCTGATGCAATCATTTTAAAATTTAATGATCCAGATGTACATGGGATATCCACGTCAATGTTTTATAGTAACGCTCTCAGAGGCAGTAGAAATGTGTCAAATGTGCTAAGTTTGCTAAACGTTGTCACAATTTTTAATATAATCCAAAAGATTACAACTGATGTCCACAGAACTACCTAAATGTTGTTTTAAAATGGCTTGCTGTAATAAAAGATACTGGTTTTGGTGATTTATAATTAGAGCGTTCGCTTATAGCGAGACCTCTGTACATAAGCATATTTTACTGACGTGTTGCATTTAAGCTAGGTTTATTATATTTTAAAATTGTGCATATGATCTGTTTCAAGAATAAAGCGATCATATTTAGTGTAAATTATTTTGAGAGTATATGGACGCGGTCTACTTCAAAGGAAGACGCGGTCGACTTGTGGACCGCGGTCCCCAAAATGGGACCTGACGTACACAATCTACAGTATAGATTGTGTACGTCAGGTAGTGATGAACACCACTGCAGATTAAAAACTATCTTGTTTTGTACAGTAAAAAATTAACTACGAACGGCCAAGTGCTTTGGTGTGGAAGAAATACCCCGTACTGATATTTCTCAGCAGTGCTTCTTGCGTAAAATTTGGCAAAGGACTGGTTTGAATAAAATTCGTGCACGACACTTATAACAATATCGTAACACACCAATGAAGACTGGCGCACAAAAATCATTTTCATCCCACGGAGTTTAGGGTCATTTTTTAACTCCAACTTTTGAATGTAATTACATAGTGTGCATGTCGTGATTGCAAAACATATAATCTGCCATTTGAACAATGTGGTTTTGATGTCAAAGGCGGAAGCAACAAATAAACTTCTGAATTTCCCCCTCGCAAGTTCATTTCTAGGTGAAATGGCCGCAATAGAAACGATGCTTGACACTTTGACACGATGTTTTTTTTTCAGGACTTACAGAAAATAGTAGGAGGTAGTAGTCCAATTTCCCGAAAATCTGTTTAATTTAGGTTCACAAATGGTGTTATCACTTCGTTTAAATTCTCTAGTATAAATCCTGGCGTGCTTAAAACTAAGGCAGTCTTGGTAAGTGTGTTCCCACTGTTCAGTTCTATAATTATAACGCGTGTAAGGGAAGGTTTGACTGTCGATAGAACAGAAAGAAATTCAAAAATGTAAAGTGTGTTTAATATTATTTGTATGGCTAAATACTTTAGGTTCGGAATTGTGGTTTTGGATGAAATGTATTCCAAAACAAATTCCAAAACGAATTTCAAAACAAATTCGATAAACGTAAAATCGCGAATCAAATACCAAAACACATACGCCCGTGTGAACAACCAACAGTTTCTAAGCAACATTAAAGTAATTTGCCGTGTTAGAAATGCCACGTTTTGGAGTTGTTGTGGAACTCGCCACATTAAATTCAAATATAGGCAAACAAAGGGATTTTGAAGATTTTGTTTTGTCACAAACGAAGCTTTTTACATCAAACATGCAATCACTAATTAAATGGACGAAACTAGAGACACCGCGACGCTAGGTTTGTCGGCGAAAATAATTAATTTCTTTTTAGCACGACTTTAATCATTTAACAACAATTTATTTTGTGTTCTTATTATGTTTAATATTAGATTAATTTATAATTTTAAATGGATACGTGAATAAGATTGAGAGATCCGTAATCGCATACTGCGATCAGATTCGGAAAATTCAGTTAATCGCAGACAGGCCACTCGCTGTTTCGACCTTTTTATGGTAGTTTTCAGTGCGATACTGATTTTACCGGAGCTGTTAGCTACGTGAACACTAACGGTAGACTGAAAACTGACGTAGAATTACTTTTTTGAAAACAAATTTAAAAAAAATAATTTTCAGCTTTAACTAGTTGCCCGAAATAAAATAGTTCATATATCTACGATTATAAGTTTAAGTTTAGTATTAAGTTTAGAATTCCAAGACTTGGCTCTTGCTACAACAAAACGCTAGAAATCATCAAAATATGCCTCTGATAGAGAAGAGCAGATATTCAAGGGTATCCGGGCGATAAAATGATAAAATCCACTTTTTATGCCATCAAAAAATTATCCAGGCTCTTAAAAATATCCGGGCGCATAAAGATATTTTACGGTATCTTACGGGTTAAGGAAGGGCTATTGTGAAAGTGAAGCATTACGAATAGAGAACTCCGAAATGTTCAGAACATCGCTACACAGCATATACGTAAGCAAAGGCATGTATATCGTATATCATCAACAAGTAATGTCGACAGCGAGCGACAGAAAGGCGCCGCCATTTGAGTGAAATAAGATACCTACGGAAGGAACAAAGGAATATTGCTTTTCTTTATTAGTCCTGGAATATGATAGGGTATTTATATAGGAGATAACGGAAGGTTTGGGAAAAACAAATCCTTAATATGATCATGAATATCGTCGAGTGCCGTCTAAAATAATATTCACTTGTAATGGGGGGAAAATAGAGCATTTTAACGACAAACTACCAGCGGAGTAATTTAAGGGAGAAATTGCGTAATAAGTAATGTCTAAAAAGACTAGACATAAAACAGTTCTAAATTATTATTCATGCGTATTTGAAAAAAGCACTTTATAAGTAGTCACAGCACAGAATTTTTCGCATTAAGACAGCGAAACGGAGAATTCTGGGAAATATTAATTGACGACATAAACATATTATCACAGCAAACGTATAAATATTCACAGCATTCGATACTACAAGGTCTGTCAAAAAAAAGCATACATCGGAAAAGACAGCAACGATAGAAAGCCAATATAGTTCTTGTAAGGCAAAGGCAGTGATTACACAACCGCTCACCCTAAGCAAAAATAAAAGCATAAAACCATAAATAAATTGATATATCATGTGTGTAATTCAATATTTGTAATAATATCCATTTATCATCCTACAGCGCTTCATCGTTATTTTTTATCAGCAACATTGTCTTATTATTAATTTGATGGTTAATGTCTAGACAAGTGTCGGTTTTGACAAGGAGAGCAAGTTAAATTGAGTAAGCTGACGGTCGAGTCCCAGCGTGCTTGTTCTGAAATAAAATGTTATGTAAGCGTGTCAAGAGTGTACGTTACCTGTGATTGTAACGTCTGTGCAATAAAATATTTCCGAAACAACGACGGTTTTTTCACATTTGGGGTACGCACATTTATTCCCAGGCAATACAAATCCTTTAGTGTACTTCATACAGGAAGGCAAATCTTTACAACTAGAGGGCGATCCTTCAAATATAAAAATGTGAAAAACATTTAAATGAAGAAATTCAGGAAAAAATTATGAATCACGTTATATATATCGACGTCTGATTTTTAAATTTTAGCATTTGGTGGTTAATGTTACACAAGCAACATGTTTATGTATTACCAATTTAAATAATACTTCAATACGAATAATAATAATTTTTAAATCAATAATATTTCATACATAAACATCTCAAACTTTGTGTAAAAATGAGTCTTACTGGTTTCACAAATCTTCCGCCGCGTGTTCTATTTCATGTACACTTAAATTCCGCAAGTATTATTATATAAATACTTTAATATGTTTTATAACAAAATATATATTCTCACTACGAAATCCAAGTTAGAACATTTTGACGGAGATCCATCGGATTTAAACATTTAGTAAGTCCAGAGTGATATGATCTAATTACTGCTGGAGGTCGCGATGGAGGTGATTCAGTTACTTATAGCTCTCACATTGAATTTTATTTCTCACAAAATGTTCACCATCACTGTGCACAAATTAATGTGGCAAATGGTGGGTTAAGTTATAGCAATGTTTGAATAAGCAATAAAAGTAAATAAGGTCAATAACTGTACGCTTGTTTTCGTGACGCATGTTTTCCAGTGATCGCCTTTTACAAACACGGTTTCAAACCTCTCTCGTAGTCAGGTACTTACCTTTCTTGTACTATTAATATGTGAGAATATATAACATTTGCGCGTTTGTACTGTCGCCTTTGTTGCTAAGTGCGTTCATTTATTTATCTGTAAATAAAAAATATTACTAATTAGCCGATTATGCAATTTAGATAAATATCTAAAATCTATATAAATACATAAATACATTAGTTTGACATTCCGAAAAAAACGGTTGTTTAACATGCAGGCTGTTTAGGCATTATAAGCCAATCGATCGTCTGTGCATGTTTTTATCAGTTGTTTTAATCAACCCTTGATACATATGTTTTCACCTACAAACTTCGAACTTCGAAGCAAAAACAACTGAAAATCTTTTTTAATCGTCCTTACATCACTACATTAACATGGTATTAAACAACTTCCACTTATAACTGTCAAATAATCGGCTTATCTGAAGCAGATTTTAGTTATAAAATCATTATTTTCGAGTCAAATTGTAACCAATCCAGGAACCTACCACTGTGAACAACCTAAATGCGCAACCTGCTGCCACATTTTAAAACAGGACAAGTAACTAACAATTTTCAATGAACGGGTCCAATAGTATCTGTGTTGTAATTTATGCAGCGGGCTCATGATAGAAAAATACTTGGCATCTTTTTTGCACGACCTCTTTTTTTAATATAAAACTTTTTTGAAAGAAACTAAATAGTTTCTTCAAACATTTTGCGTCACAAGTCAAATCAAAGGAGCGATGAGAATCGTTGACGGTTAAAGTGTTACCCGGGACAATTCATTTAATCTTTAAATAAAAAACCGGACGTCTCTTGGGCAAATAGCACGAAGACCATTTTCGGTTCAATAAACATTGCAAATACATAGTACGAAAATTGTCAAGGAATTTACAATTATTAAAAATATTAAATAGCAGCGACATATTTATTGTATACTAAAATTGTGAGTAAATTTCAAAGAAGCCCTAATTTATTCCGACGTAATTGTCTGTTGAGGCTTTGTGAATGTCAAAAGCATTTTTTGTTTTCCCAGGAGGGCGGTTTGAAACTGCCCACCCTATTGAAAGACCGTGCACATGAAATTATAGCATAAATAAAATACTATTGCTAAATTATTACTAATTGTTTTTAATTCATGTTGTCTAAAAGAGCGAAAATACAACTTTTCGTACTTTTTATTCATCTAATTTATTTGGAAAAATTCAATCATAACAATAACGCATAATTTTCATCGTATTCAGATAAACTCACCAAAGTTTCAGTTTATGTGCTTGATGCCTACAAATAAACACTAAAATATAAAATGAATAATACAAAATAAAACCAAAATATTAAATGAACAATAAAGAATAAAGCAATTAAAAATTAAATATGAAATATACAATAAAAAGAAAACATGAAAGAACTATATTAATACCATTCTTCACTAAATAAAGAACATGTAATTACAAAACAATATGAATGAAATTCTGTAGGACGAAATTAGTTCGTCCCGGGAGGCCCATTTAAAAACCTTTGAACAGCCATAACTCCCTTAATTTTCATCCGATCGTGCTGAAACCGGTGCCGCTCGATTGGAAATCGAATTCCAAAGGACACCTTTATCTGACTTTTTTCGAAAGAATTTACCCTTTTCACGCTAGATCGCTGAGAAGTGGCAAGAAAAAGATTGTCCTAGATATTTGTCCACTTCTATTTTCATTGGTTCCCTACTGATTTGTCTGGTGTATCTTTTAAAAGATGCAGCGCGAGGCCTTTCCGGACTATTTGTGTATAAACAGGTTTAAAATCCGTCGGGACGTTTTTAGATTTTCTCAAAACACTGGCGTAGGCAGAATTTCTCCACGTTGGGTACTCCCAACGTGAGTTCATAAACCAAACATGAACTCATTTAGAAAACACAAACAAACAAAAGCAGCTCAAAGTTTCCTAAAATTTAATGTTAGTGGTCCAATTTCAGTTTGTTGAACCATATTTACACCCATATGATTGGGCTTTAATAAACCCGAGCCTATTTTAAAATGTTAAGTGCAGGGGAATTTTTCCACGCAGCCCAAAGATTTCCCCACATGCCCTTTTGCGTCCCCCAGCCCTTTAATATCCCCGCACTTTTTGTTGTTAGAAATTAAAATCGCGTCGAATGCTATGTAAGCAAACAGGGGCAGCGGGGCATTTTACAAGACATATGATCTCTAAGACGAATTTAAAACACGAATTTGTATTTACATTTATTATTAGCATAAGGTTAAGAAACCGCAATAAAATTAATAGACAGAGCTGTCGTTGCATTATTTTACTTTTGAATGTTTACAAAAATTGGCCTAAATGACAATTTTTTTCTTACGTGCTTTCGTTTTCCCCGTATTCGCGCTTTTGATTAACAAATCTTTAATTGTTTCTTAACTTTGGGTAATGTGTAATTTAAGTATACAATAAATGATGGTATACTGACATTTTGGACATTTTTTTAAGGACACTGAGCGAAAGTTTGCGAATTGTTAAGAGTTCGGGCCTTTTTTATATTTTGGTTAATTTATCAATGTTACGGTACTTTATGCAAAAAAACCTATATATTTAGCATTGACATTGAAATTGTGTCCCTAACCGCTCCCAATTTCTGAACGACAGGTAGTCAATGTCATTTTACTTCGTTGTGAACTTTCTTCTTTTTGGAATATTGCCCACAATGCCCGGATTTCTTGGCGCAATAGGGCATTTCTAATTTTCTTCAATTGAGCGGATTTTTTAGGCATTTGCCCATTAGGCCGGGTAATTTTAGCAGAACGGCAGAAACACTAGGTTTTTATTTTGCCAACACTGTAATAATTGAGCTAAAATTGACTACGCATATATTTTTAGATATATTTCGTGCAAATTTGTTTACCTAAATGGACGAAATCTAGCAAAACTAAAGTCAGTAGATCCATGATCGCAGTATGCGATTACGGATCTCTCATACTATTTACGATACCATTTAAATTTATAAATTAAAGTCAGTAGATTATTTTAAGATTTTTAAAATTCAAATAATTTTTTTAGTGATAAATTTATAATACAGGTTGCCAAAACCTTTATCTAGAAAACATTTTAAAACATGCCAAATAGTTTGTTTTTATTTTAGTCGTCGAGTTTCTGCACTTCTCGGCCCGTTCTAACAATAAATAACCAATAAAAGTCTTTACCAGAATATCTATTTTATTCATTACTAATGCTGCGAATACTAGTAAATCGCCTTGCGTATGCAAAAATTTCTTCAACAAGGATTCCTCTTGGTTGCGTCCTCACAAAAATTTCCCATGCCTTACAAATGAAGAAAACTATGATTGTGTATTGAAAAACAATATTACAACGTTTATTAAAACCACAATTTTATCAGCAAAAAATGCAATTAGCAGCGAATAAAGTAACCCTGAGGCAATTAAAAATTTTTTGCAGCAACAACAAGAACTTTGCAGCAAATTTTCTAAATGTGCAGGAAATTAAATCAATCTTTAGCAAATCCTAAAAATCAGCCATAATTTCAATACATCTAGACATAGGCTAATTAATAAGCACAAAATCAAATAATTCAACAAAAATCTAGTATAACAATCCATAAGAGCAACAAAAAACATACTAATAACAAATATGCAACATTAGAAATAATTCTTCCACATTAGCCCACACATTTTTAAATTTTGCTATTAGTTTTAAGTTGTTTTTATCTATAAGTTTAAAAAAATTGAATTATTTTAATACCTTTTTGTGAATTACGTTCTAATTTTCAACAATTTTATCTGAACAATTAACGTTTATAAATTACACTATCAATTTGTTACGTTATTTTTGTGTTCTGCATCTTCTTGGTAATTTAAATTTTAATCACTTCCCAGGAAACTCGTTTTGCTGAAACAGACCTGGTACGGCTCTGTATTCACTGGCTCATTGCCTTTTGCGGCTATTCGCCGATGTACATCCATCGGCCCAGAGCTGACAAAATTTAACATTTTTTCGTGGTGCTGATCGGGCACCGTTACAGATACATATAATCGTCGACGGTATTATGCCGTCCATACGATGCCGGACCATATCTGCATTATTTCTCTAAGCC